>PGWS01017377.1:0-12866 GCA_002896235.1 Cicer reticulatum
AAAGACCAGATGAAATCGAGGACCAGGAAACCCTTATAGCGTTATTCTCCAAATTTTATAATTATGTTTCGGGTTCCGCATCAGAATTCAAACACTAGCCATCGATCGATCGATTTTTGTGGGTTGTGATACAAAAACGCCTGAAAAAGTCTAGCTAGAGAAATTGAGGACCAAGAGACCCTATAACAGTTTGTCTCCTAAATTATAAATGCTTTTCGCATTCTGCGTCTGATAATTCAAACACTAACCATCGTTTGGTTTGAACAAGGACTTTGGTCCATTTTTTTGTTGGTGGTACGGCCAAAATTGCCCAAAAAGTCTAATGAAATCGAGTACCGAGAGACCCCTTATAACATTCTCTTCCAAAATTTAATATCAGTATTCGGGTTCTGCAAAGTAGATCTCAAATTCTTAGCCATCGTCTAGTATGAAATACTGATTTTGGTCCCTCTTTGTCGAGGGTACGAAAAATCGCCCGAAAAGTCCAGATGAAATCGAGACCCGAGAGTCCCTTATATTCCATGTTGGTCCATTTAGTCGGGTGTACAAAATCGTCCAAAAAAATCAAAATGAAAATCGAGGACCTGGAACCCTTATTACCATTTCTTCTCGGAATATTTATAATATTGTTTCGGGTTCCGCACCAGATTCAAACACTAACCATTGTTTTTGTTTGAAGATATGAATTTCAACCCTTTTAGTCGGGTGGTACGAAAATCGCCGGAAAAGTCCAGATGAAATCGAGGACCAAGAGACCCTATAGCATTTCTCTAATATTTATAACTATTTTGGCTTCCGCCCAGATTTAAACACTAGCTCATCGTCTGGTCTGAAAATACGAATTTCGGTTCATTTTTGTTGGGTGGTACGAAAATGCCCCAAAAATCCAAATGAAATAGCGAGAAGGACCACCCACACAACATTCTTCTTCTAAATTGATAATCTTTGTTTCAAGTTACGTGTCAAAATTTCAAACACTACCATAGTCTGTTCGAAAATACGAATTTAGGTCCATTTTAGTAAGGTGATAGGAAAAATCGCCGAAAAGTCTAGATGAAATCGGGGACCAGGAGACCCTTATATAGCATTTTTCTCCAAAATTTATAACTGTGTTTCGGTTCCATGTCAGATTTCAAACATCTAGCCATAGTCCTTTTAGGATATATGGATTCGATCCTTTAGTGGGATGGTATGAAATCGCTCGAAAAAGTCCAGATGAAATCGAGGATCGGGAAGACCCTTGAAGCATTCTTCTCCAAAATTATAACTGTGTTTCGGGTTCCGCGTCAGATTCAACACTAGCCATCGTCTTGTTTAAAAATTCGGATTTTCGGTCCAAATTAGTCGGGTGGTTCGAAAATGCCCGAAACATCCAAATGAAATCGAGGACCAAGAGACTCTTATAGCTTCTCTCCTAAAATTTATAAATTGTGTTTCGGGTTTCGTGTCAAATTTCAAACACTATCCATCGTCTTTTTTTCGAAATATGGATTTCGGTCCATTTTTGTCGTGTGGTATGAAAATCACCCGAAAAGGCCAGATGAAATCGAGGACCGGCAGACCCTTATAGAATCTTCTCCTAAATATATAACACTGTTTCAAATTCACACGTCGATTTCAAACATTTGCATCTTCTGGTCAGATAATATAGATATCGGTCCATTTTTGTCGAGGGTACGAAAATCGCCCGAAGAGTCACATGAAAATCAGGACCGAGAGTACGTTATAGCATTCTTCTTGTAAATTTATAAATGTGTGTCGGGTTCCACGTCAAATTTCAAACACTATTCATCATCCTATTCGAAAATACGTATATCGGTCCATTTTAGTCATATCATCCGAAAAAGTCCAAATGAAATCGAGGACCAAGCAAGACTCTTATAGCATTCTCTCTCTAAATTTATAACTGTGTTTCGCGTTCCGTGTAAGATTTCAAAAAACTAGCCATCGTCTTGTTCGAAAAAACGGATTTCGTCATTTTAGTCAGGTTGTACGAAAAATTGCCCGAAAAGTCCAGAGAAATCAGGACCGGGAGAACTTATAGCATTCTTCTCCAAAATTTATAACTTTGATTCAGGTTCAAACACTAGCCATCGTCTCTGGTCCGAAAATACAAGTTTCGGTCCATTTTGTGAGGTGGTACGAATATCGCGCACAAAGTCCAAATGAAATTGAGGACCAGAAGACTCATATAGCACTCTTCTTTTAATTTATAAATGTATATCGGGTTCCGCGTCAGATTTTAAAACACTTGCCATAGTCTTGTTGGAAATTAAGGATTTCGGCCAAATTTTAGTTGGGTGGTACGAAAATCCCCCGAAAAGTTCAGATGAAATCTAGGACCGGGAGACCCTTATATCATTCTTCTCTAAAATTTATAACTGGGTATCGGGCTGCGCGACAGATTTTAAACACTAGCCATAGACTTTTTAAAAATATGGGTTTTGGTCAATTTTAGTTGGATCGTATGAAAATCGCCCGAAAAATCAAGATGAAATCGAGGACCGGGAAGACCCTTATAGCATTCTTCTCCAAAATTTTATAACTGTCTTTCGAGTTCCACGCTAGATTTCAAATACTAGCCAAAATCTGTCCAAAAAAAACAGATGAAATCGAGGGGTACGAACATTGCCGAAAAATCTAGATGAAATCGAGGACCAAGAGACACTTATAGCATTCTTCTCCAAAATTTATAACTATGTTTCGGGTTTCGCGCCAGATTTCAAACACTAGCCATCATCTGGTCCAAAAATACGAATTTCGGTCCATTTTTGTCGGGTGGTACAAAAATATCCCGAAAAGACTAGATGAAATCAAGGACTAGGAGACCCTTATAGCATTCTTCTTCTAAATTTATAACTGAGTTTCGGGGTTCTGCCTCAGATTTCAATCACTAGCAATTTTCTTGTTCGAAAATACGGATTTTTGTCTGGTGGTACAAAAATCGCCGGAGAAGCCCAGATAAAATCGACGACTGCGAGACCCTTATAGCATTCTTCTCCTAAGTTTATAAACTGAGTTTCGGGTACCGCATCAAATTTCAAACACTAGCAATCATCTTGTTTCGAAATACGGATTTCAGTCCATTTGTCGGGTGGTACGAAAATCACCTGAAAAAGTCCAGATGAAATTGAGACCGGAGACCCTGATAGCATTCTTCTCCAAAATTTATTACTGGTTTTTAGGTTCCGCGCCAGATTCAAATACTTTCCATCGTCTATTCCTAAAGATAGATTTCAGTCCTTTTGTCGAGGGTAAGATTATCGCTTGAAAAGTCTAGATGAAATCGAGGATCGAGAGATCCTTATTGCATTCTTCTCCTAAATTTATAACTGTGTTCGAGTTATGTGTCGGATTTCAAACACTAGCCATTGTTTTGTCAAAAAATACGAATTTCAGTCCATTTTAATCGGGTGGTACGAAAATCCCCCGAAAATACTAGATGAAATTGAGGACCGGGAGCCCCTTATATCATTCTTCCTCTAAATATATAACAGTGTGTTCGGATTCCGGGTCAGATTTCAAACAAGCCATCGTTTGGTCTTAAAATATAGATTTTGGTCCATTTTTGTCAGGGGTATGAAAATCGCCAGAAAATTCCAGATGAAATCAACGATCGAGAAACCCTTATAGCATTCTTGTTTTAAATTTATAATTGTATTTCGGGTTCCATGTCAAATTTCAAAACACTAGCCATCGTCTTGTTCGAAAATACTGATTTCAATCCATTTTTCGTGTGGTACGTAAATCGCATCAAATGTCCAGATGAGATCGAGGACTGGGAAACCCTTATAGCATTCTTCTCCTAAATTTTATAACAGTATTTTAGGTTCCGCATCAAATTTCAAACACTAGCCATCTTCTGGTCCGAAAATATAGATTTTTGGTCAACTTTTGTCGAGGGTAAGAACTCGCCCGGAAAGTCCAGATGAAATCGAGGAACGAGAGACCCTTATGGCATCCTTCTTCTAAATTTATAAATGTGTTTTGGGTTTCGCTTCAGATTTCAAACACTAGCTATCGTCTTGTTCGAAAATACGATTTCGGTCCAATTTAGTCGAATGGCACGGAATTTTCCGGAAATGTCTAGAAGAATTCGAGGACCAGAAGACTCTTATAGCATTTTTCCCTAAATTTACAATTGTGTTTCTGGTTCCGTGTCATATTTGACACACTAGCCATCGTCTTGTTTGAAAATACAGATTTGGGTCCATTTTTGTCGAGGAGTACGAAACTTTCTCGAAAAGTTCAAATGAAATCGAGGATCGAGAGTCCCTTATAACATTCTTTTTCTAATTTATAATTATGTTTCGGTTTCCACTTCAGATTTAAAACACTAGCCATTATATTGCGGGAAATGTCCGGATGAAATCGATGACCAAGAGACTCTTATAGCATTCTTCTCCTAAGTTTATAACTGTTTTTTGGGTTCTACGTTAGATTTCAAACTCTATCCATCGTCTTGTTCAAATATAGGGATTTCAGTCCTTTTGTCGGGTGGTACGAATATCGCTCGAGTAGTCTAGATGAAATCGAGGACCAGGAGACCCTTATAAAACTCTTCTCCTAATATATATAACAGTGTTCGGGTTCTGCATCAGATTTCAAACACTAGCCATCGTCTGGTATGAACCCAAAAAGTCCAGATGAAATCGAGGATCGAGAGACCCTTATAGCATTGTTCTTCTAAATTTTTAATTGTGTTTCGAGTTCCGCGTCAGATTTCAAACACTATTCATTATCTTGTTCGAAAATACATATATCGGTCCATTTTAGTCGGGGGGCATGTGTAACACCCCAAATTTTATAATAAACTATTTTATTAATTAAATAGGAATTTAGATAATTAATTTGGTGTTAAAATTATTTTATAATATATGTTGATTAGTTATGATTAATTTTCCTTATAGGCATGATTTCTATGACGTGCTAGTTTTATAAATATTAGATTACATGAGCGATATAAATAATAAATATTAATATTTTACTCTTTGATCTATTTTTTGTTGTTGAAAAGTAATAGTATTTTAGTGTAATATGTAGTTTAAAGAAAAATATTTTATGCGATTTTACGTGTATAAAAGTGTACTCAATAATGTAATATTTTTTGTGTGCGTTTGACTGATATTAAGTATCCACGTAGTTATATTTTCATTTATTTATAACTGTTGGACTTTAGTCCTCTTAATCCTAGTTTTGACATAATTAACAAACATACAATGTTCATACATCATATGATAAATCTAACATTTCAATTGAGCAAGATTTCAGGAACAACAATCCAATCCTACACACTTGGAACAAATTGCTTGGAACACAAGAAATCAACAAAAGTTGATTATTCACTGAGTAAATCGATTGGGAAATCGATTTCATAACAAGGGTGTAAGGATAAGTATATGTTTGTGATTGTATAATCGATTGGGAAATCGACTGACTAAATTAGAATTGAAAATTGAACAAGTCAGTGGCAACCTGATTTACAGGTTAATCGATTGACAAATCGATTGTGCATATCACAAAATGAAAACTGATTGAAACTAATCGACTGGCAAATCGATTGGGAAGTCACAGGGCACTAGGAAATCGATTGCCTAAATAAAATTTCAAAAAGGAACTTAAGCCTTGACTAACACAATCGATTGGACAATCTATTGTGTGAAATTTCAATCAAGTTAAGTTTGGTTGCAATCGATTGGGAAATCTATTGAACTAAACGCCAGGTAAGAACTTTTCAGGCAAATACACACAAATCGATTGGCACATCAACTAACATCAAAATAGCTGAGTCACTGACTTAAACACAATCGATTGGCAAATCGATTGAAGGAACTTTTTGAAACACAATCGATTGGGGAATCAATTGAAACAAATGTTTTGATATCACAGTGAATTCCCAGTTTGTGGCCAAATCGATTATGCGTATTTGTAAATCGATTTATTCTGAAAAGTGCTTTAAAAGAATCGATTGGTAAATCGATTAGCTTATATAGTTTCAAGATTAAAGAAAAACAAGACTCGCGATAATCGATTGGCAAATCGATTACACATGTTTTATAACTTTAATAAATCGATTGGTAAATCGATTTAGTAGTTGTTTTTCTGAAACTATATAAACTATTTTTTCAATCTTTTTCAAAAACAACCTTGATCATAACTTTCATATTTCTGAGAACTCAAGATAACTTCAATAACAGATCACAATACACTTTGTTAACAATCTGATATTGCTTTTTCAGATCAAGATAAAAAGATTATCCATAATCATTGAGAGAGCTGAAAAAAGTATTCTTGAGAGAAAAGACAATGTCCTCATGAACAATCATTGAATATCCAGATTCGTGAGAAGACACTTTGATCAAGATTGAAGATTTCTTTTTGTACTTCTTTTAATCTGTCTGTAACAATACTTTGAAACGAAACGAAAGCTAGAAATCCAGCTAAAAACTGGTGGCTACTTTCTTGGGTGAGAGGTCTCAACAAGAAAGAGTCGTACTTTGATTTTGTGTTAGACTGCTGAGTGTCTACAAGGATCAAAGGGTTGATAGAAAGCCAGCTAGAAACTGGTGGCTACTTTCTTGGGTGAGAGAGCTCAACAAGAAAGAGTCGCACTGTGATTCTGTGTTAGACTGCCGAGTGTCTACAAGGATCAGAGGGTGATCAATAGGAAAGAGATCATTAAGATAGATAGGTTCGGGGATGAAACTGGACAATCTGTAATTGATTCTTTCTATTGGAGAAGAAAATCTGAAATCCGATTGGATTGTCAGGACTGGATGTAGGTTGTCTCGTTGACAACTGAACCAGGATAAATTCTTGGTGCAATCTTCTCTAACCCTTAACTCCTTTAATCTTCTATCTTGCAATATTTGTATATGTGATTAATATTAGATGCATGTTAAACATATTATGTGTTAGGAAATATTGTTTAAAACTGATAATTTGACTTGCATGCATCTTGGTTAATCTCTTATCCATCTCCTTGTAATTGCTAATCTTGTATGCCGCAATTTAATTCCGCTGTGCGTATAATTCTGATTTAATTTCTTAAAGAACTAATACATTCCGATTATTTCGAGGTCATAATAACCAACAATTGGCCTCAGAGCCTAACTTTTCGAGAGGTAACACTCATAAAAGGAATATGGCCTCAAACGATTTTGGGAGAAGGCGCATCGTTAGCAAGACCTCCAGCATTCAATGGAACAACTTATATGTACTGGAAGCACAGAATGCTGATATTCCTGGAAAGCCAGTGGCATAGACATCCTTGACGCTGTTGAAAACGGTCCATACATTCCCAAGATTGCAGAACAAATGACTCAATGATTCTCAAGCCTAGAGCCGACTGGTCTGACGACGACAAAAAAGAAGGTAGGTTATAATGCTAAGGCTAAAAACATTATAACATCTGCTCTATGTGCAGAAGAATTCTTTAGGGTATCAAACTGCAAGTCAGCAAAAGAAATGTGGGACGTTCTTCAAGAAACACATGAAGGAACCACGTATGTGAAAGAGCTCGTGTAAATACACTTATGCACGAATACGAATTATTCAGCATGAAAAAGGATGAATCCATCAGCGATCTGCAAACCAGATTCACACACATTGCGAACAATCTTCACGCATTGGGAAAGCAAGTGGACAACGAACAGCAGATTGGAAATATTATGAGATGTCTAACCAGAGACTGGCATCCCAAAATAACAGCCATAGCTGAATCTAAAGATCTAGCAAAGATGACAACTGCAACATTGTTGGAAAACTAAGGGAACATGAAATGGAACTGCATCGGCTGGACAAATCAGAAATGGAAATCAGGAAAAAGAAAGGATTATCCTTGAAGGTTCAAGCCCATCAATCGAAAACTGAATCAGATAGCTGCTCAGATGAATCCAGTAGTGAAACTGAAGAGACTGAAATCGGTCACTTGTCAAGAAATTTAAGAAATTTCTGAAGAAGAAAGACAATAAATTCAGAAAGCCATCTAGCTCCAAGACTAGTGACAACAAGACAATTACATGTTATGAATGTGGTAAAACTGTCATATCAAGTCTGACTGTCACAAGATGAAATACAAAAATAGGACTACAAATACTAAAGACAAGGAGCCAGCTCACAAAGCCAGAAGAGCATATATTGCATGGAGTGACAACAAACAATCCTCTGACTCGTCGGATGAAGAAGAAGTCAATTTGTGTCTCATGGCAAATACCGATTCAGAATCAGAAAATGAGGTTAGTTCACAATCTAATCCAACATATGATGAGCTACAAGAAGCTTTCAATGAACTGCATGATGATTATGTGAGTTCCATAAAACAGTTGTTAAACACAAAGAAAATGCTTGAACAAATGAATATTGAACATAAAGAAATTGAGAATTTATGTGAACAACTGAAAAAGGATTCACATGAAAAATCTGCAAGATGCATTGAACTTGAGAATACTGCTGCATCATTAAAATCCGATTTATTGAAATTTGCTAATAGTAAAGATAAACGGAATGTCATACTTAGCAATCAAAGACATGTTCATGAAAAATCTGGTTTAGGATATACACCAAATATGCATGTTAAAAGAAATAAATATAGATATGGTATTGGTTATATGCAAACCAGAAATGTCAAACATGGTCAAAAATCTGCTATTGCTAAAAAGTATGTATGACTTCTTTATTAAACCAAACAAACATTCATCCTTTGATGGCAAATGTCATTTCTGTTGCAGAAAGGGACATTTTGTATCAAATTGCACATTTAAAAAATTAGCCAATAGAGGATGGAAGCAAGTTTGGATAGCAAAGAAATCTGTGTTTGAAACTGACCCCCCAGGACCCACTTTGAATTGGGTACCTAGACCCAAAACTTAATTATTTTTTGCAGGTGTGCTTGACATCCACCAAGCAAGATTGGTATTTGAAAGTGGATGCTCAAGACACATGAAAGGAGACAAGTCTGAGAGTCTTGTCTTTAACATTAAATGAAGTTAAATGAAGAAAGATTGGTCAACCAAGTTGTATTGATGACACAGGGAAAGAGTCAATGGCATTTAATCAGAAAGTTTTTTTTGTTTAAATCGATTGGGTAATCGATTTCAAGTTTTGTTCTTTTTTGTTTAAAGAATCGATTTGGGAATCGATTGTTTTAGCCCAGGATTCAAAGTTCAGAGATGTGTTTTTGAAATGTGCCCGAGCGTCGATGGGAAATCGACTAGTTCAGTATTCAACGTTAAGACAATCGATTTGGGAATCGATTAAGTAACTCAGGACATCGATTTGGACATCGATTTGGACATCGATTTGAAATATTACCGTTGTGACTATTTCTCACTAGCCGTTGAAGGTAATTATTACCAAATCGATTGAGGATTTTCCAGAAACGGTAACATAGTCGATTGAGCAATCGATTACTTGTTCAAAGGTTTTAAATAGGAAAAGTTCTAAATCGATTTCTTCACTGATTATCTCCAGATTTTCTCTATTTTCTCTACTTCATCTCTTCTTGCTCTGCCTCTGCAACTGTTATCTAAATTCAATCTACACTCTATCTCACTCATCTCTTCAATTACAAACATGGCTTGAGTGAAACAGACCCAAGCCCATACTCCTTCACCTTCATCATCTTCAACAAGTGGAACTCCTTCACCTCCACCTACTGTGTCTAAAAGGATTTCAATTCCTACGCATAAGATCCTTGCCAAGGACAAGGGCAAGCAACCTGCACTTAATCAAGAGGTATCTAAGAAAAGGAAGGAACCACCATCAGAGAAGCTTTTGGCTGATGCTATGAAAGAGATTCTCTCAGAAGAAAAAGAAGCCTGTTACATCACCCCCACCTAACAAAACTCCTGCACCTAAGGATAAGGATGCAGAAGTCACCATTTCCAGCAGAATTTCTAAAAAGGAAAATCCATGAGGGCATAACTCTGGATTTTGCCTACTTTGATACATAAGGCTTCACATTCCAAGATCATTTGAGATTTCATGGTCTGAAGGTTTTCTTTCATCTACTCTGGACAGTTATCCAAAACTGATAAGGGAATTTTACGCAAACTTCAAGCTTACTGATAAGGGATTCAAGACTCAGATTAAAGGTAAAAGGTTATCAAATGTCCTTTGAAGATTTTGCTGAGTTGACAGGATTGCCATTTCACGGAACATCGTTAGACGCCAGTTCTGATACGGATGCAGCTGACGAAGGTTGGGAAGCATCGCTAGGACAGCACACGGCAGTGAAAGATATTATGGTTGATGGTTTTGTTGAAACCATCTCATTGCCAATTGGTCAGATGAAGGTACAACAACGGATGCTCATGTATACGCTCACAAGGATGCTTGTACCTCGATCAGGAAATCACGCGGTTGTTCAGAAGCTAGATATTTACTGTTATGGGGATTATCCAAAGAACTAAAGATGAGGGTGGACTTGGATTGTGCTAAGGCACATGCTAGAAGCTTCACAGAGTAAAATTATGTTGCCGTATCCACAGCTGATCACAAAGATACTTAAACACTTCAAGGTGTCATTTGTGAATGAAGAATCTGCAAAGACAACCCTCATCTTCGGCGAAGCAATTGTGAATCAGATGAAATTGAAGAAAGTAAATGGCATTTGGATTAGGCCAATGCCAAATGTTGAGCCAACTCCTCCACAAGCCTCTGAATCTGCAGCTGAGCCTCCTGCATATGTTGCAAAATTGATGGAATTTATGGCAGCTCAGATGGCACACAATTCCAAACTGCTAGAGTCCAATGCAAGGATGGAAGCTACTTTAACATCTATCCAAACATCCCTGAAGTCAGTTGTTCAGGATGTTGCTGCAATTCAAGCGCACCTAGGCCTCAAGCTATCATTCGAAGACATAGCAGATATTGGTCGACAAGCAACTGAAGAACCACAACCAGATCCCCTATATCGGTCTGCGACTCACGGTGAGGAGACACCAGCTGAGGGTAATACAGCGGTCTCTACCTCTCCCCTAGATGATAGTGAGGACCAGCCCACTTTAGAGGATTAGGTGTTTTAAGTTCTTTATTTGTGATGCCTTGTTTTGTTTGTTTTGCTGCTTTGCTGTTTATGGTTTCTTAATGATATATATATAAGCAAGTTTATTCATTGTATCAAATAAATATTGTCATACTACTCTGTTGCATATCTGTTTGTTTGATCTGATACACTGCACATGTTGTTTAATCTGAATTCAGTTATCTTAATCAACTGTTATGCTCAGTAATTGCTCTGTATATTGCTCTGATTGTCATTGATCTGACATACAATGTTATATGATTTCAACCCCAATGCTTATGTTCTTTAACATAGGGGGAGAAATTGTTTCTGCCTTTTTTGCCTTAACTGACAAAGGGGGAGAAAATTTATAACTTGATAATATGCTTGGTTTTGCATGTTTTTACAATCTGATGATTTTGCTCTGATACTTAATAATGTAAGTTAATAATGTAATAATACTCTTATGCTTGTTGTTTTGAAATGCTCAAGTTTAAAATGTATGTTGTCATTTATGCCAAAAAGGGGGGAGATTGTTGGACTTTAGTCCTCTTAATCCTAGTTTTGACATAATTAACAAAACATAACAATGTTCATACATCATATGATAAATCTAACATTTCAATTGAGCAAGATTTCAGAACAACAATCCAATCCTACACACTTGGAATAAAAAAGCTTGGAACACAAGAAATCAACAAAAGTTGATTATTCACTGAGTAAATCGATTGGGAAATCGATTTCATAACAAGGGTGTAAGGATAAGTATATGTTTGTGATTGTATAATCGATTGGGAAATCGACTGACTAAATTAGAATTGAAAATTGAACAAGTCAGTGGCAACCTGTTTTACAGGTTAATCGATTGACAAATCGATTGTGCATATCACAAAATGAAAACTGATTGAAACTAATCGACTGGCAAATCGATTGGGAAGTCACAGGGCACTAGGAACTTAAGCCTTGACAAACACAATCGATTGTGCCTAAATAAAATTTCAAAAGAAACTTAAGCCTTGACTAACACAATCGATTGGACAATCTATTGTGAGAATTTCAATCAAGTTAAGTTTTGTTGCAATCGATTGGGAAATCGATTGAACTAAACGCCAGGTAAGAACTTTTCAGGCAAATACACACAAATTGATTGGCACATCGACTAACATCAAAATAGCTGAGTCACTGACTTAAAACACAATCGATTGGCAAATCGATTTGAAGGAACTTTTTGAAAACACATCGATTGGGGAATCGATTGAAACAATGTTTTGATATCACAGTGAATTCCCAGTTTGTGGCCAAATCGATTATGCGTATTTGTAAATCGATTTATTCTGAAAAAGTCCTTTAAAAGAATCATTGGTAAATCGATTAGCTTATATAGTTTCAAGATTAAAGAAAAACAAGACTCGCGATAATCGATTGGGCAAATCGATTACACGTGTTTTATAACTTAATAAATCGATTGGTAAATCGATTTAGTAGTTGTTTTTCTGAAACTATATATAAACTGTTTTTCAATCTTTTCAAAAAACAACCTTGATCATAACTTTCATATTTCTGAGAACTCAAGATAACTTCAATAACAGATCACAATGCACTTTGTTAACAATCTGATATTGCTTTTTTTAGATCAAGATAAAAAGATTATCATAATCATTGAGAGAGCTGAAAAAGTATTCTTGAGAGAAAAGACAATGTCCTCATGAACAATCATTGAATATCCAGATTCGTGAGAAGACACTTTGATCAAGATTGAAGATTCTTTTTGTACTTCTTTTAATCTGTCTGTAACAATACTTGAAACGAACGAAAGCTAGAAATCCAGCTAGAAACTGGTGGCTACTTTCTTGGGTGAGAG
>PGWS01017382.1:0-12089 GCA_002896235.1 Cicer reticulatum
CCGATTATTTCGAGGTCATAATAACCAACAATCATAATAACCAACAATTGGCCTCAGAGCCTAACTTTTCGAGAGGTAACACCCATAAAAGGAATATGGCCTCAAACGATTTTTTGGGAGAAGGCGCATCGTTAGCAAGACCTCCAGCATTCAATGGAACAACTTATATGTACTGGAAGCACAGGATGCTGATATTCCTGGAAGCCAGTGGCATAGACATCCTTGACGCTGTTGAAAACGGTCCATACATTCCCAAGATTGCAGGAACAAATGACTCAATGATTCTCAAGCCTAGAGCCGACTGGTCTGACGACGACAAAAAGAAGGTAGGTTATAATGCTAAGGCTAAAAACATTATAACATCTGCTTATGCAGAAGATTCTTGGTATCAACTGCAGTTCAGCAAAAGGAAATGTGGGACATTCTTCAAGAAACACGATGAAGGAACCACATATTGAAAAGAGCTCGGTAAATACACTTATGACGAATTACGAATATTCAGCATGGAAAAAGGATGAATCATCAGCGAATCTGCAAACCAGATTCACACACTGCGAACAATCTTCACGCATGGAAAGCAATGGGACCACGAACAGCAGATTGGAAAAATTAATGAGATGTCTAACCAGAGAATGGCATCCCAAAATAACAGCCATAGCTGAATCTAAGAGAGCTCTAGCACAAGATTGACAACTGCAACATTGTTTGGAAAACTAAGGGAACATGAAATGAACTGCACGGACTGGACGATATCAGAAATGGAAATCAGGAAAAAGAAAGGATTATCTTGAAGTTTCAAGCCCATCAATCGAAAACTGAATCAGATAGCTGCTCAGATGAATCCTAGTAGTGAAGAACTAAGAGACTGAAATCGGTGTCACTTGTCAGAAATTTAAGAAATTTCTGAAGAAGAAAGACAATAAATCAGAAAGCCATCTAGCTCCAGAGACTTAGTGACAACCAAGACAATTACATGCTATGAATGTGGTAAAACTGTCATATCAAGTCTACTGTCACAAGATGAAATACAAAAATAGGACTACAAATACTTAAGACAAGGAGCCAGCTCACAAAACCAGAAGAGCATATATTGCATGGAGTGACAACGAACAATCCTCTGCCTCGTCGGATTGAAGAAGAAGTCAATTTGTGTCTCATGGCAAATACGATTCGAATCAGGAAATGAGGTTAGTTCACAATCTAAATCCAACATATGATGAGCTACAAGAAAGCTTTCAATGAACTGCATGATGATTATATGTGAGTCCCATAAAACAGTTGTTTAAGCACAAACGAAAATGCATATTTGAACAAATGAATATTGAAACATAAAGAAATTGAGAAATTTATGTGAACAACTGAAAAAGGATTCACATGAAAAATCTGCAAGATGCATTGAACTTGAGAATACTGCTGCATCATTAAAATCTGATTTATTGAAATTTGCTAATAGTAAAGATAAACGGAAATGTCATACTTAGCAATCAAAGACATGTTCATGAAAAATCTGGTTTAGGATATACACCAAATATGCATGTTTAAAAGAAATAAATATAGATATGGTATTGGTTATATGCAAACCAGAAATGTCAAACATGGTCAAAAATCGCTATTGCTAAAAGTATGTATGACTTCTTTATTAAACCAAACAAACATTCATCCTTTGATGGCAAATGTCATTTCTATTGCAGAAATGGACATTTTGTATCAAATTGCACATTTAAAAAATTAGCCAATAGAGGATGGAAGCAAGTTTGGATAGCAAAGAAATCTGTGTTGAAACTGACCCCCAGGACCCACTTTGAATTGGGTACCTAGATCCAAAAACTTAATTATTTTTTGCAGGTGTGCTTGACATCCACCAAGCAAGATTGGTATTTGAAAGTGGATGCTCAAGACACATGAAAGAAACAAGTCTGAGAGTCTTGTCTTTAACATTAAATGAAGTTAAATGAAGAAAGATTGGTCAACCAAGTTGTATTGATGACACAGGAAAAGAGTCAATGGCATTTAATCAGAAGTTTTTTTTTGTTTAAATCGATTGGGTAATCGATTTCAAGTTTGTTCTTTTTTGTTTAAAGAATCGATTTGGGAATCGATTGTTTTAGCACAGGATTCAAAGTTCAGAGATGTGTTTTGAAATGTGCCCGAGCGTGGATTGGGAAATCGACTAGTTCAGTATTCAACGTTAAGACAATCGATTTGGGAATCGATTAAGTAACTCAGACATCGATTTGGACATCGATTTGAAATATTACCGTTGTGACTATTTCTCACTAGCCGTTGAAGGTAATTATTACCAAATCGATTGAGGATTCCAAAAACGGTAACATAGTCGATTGAGCAATCGATTTACTGTTCAAAGGTTTAAATAGGAACAGTTCTAAATCGATTTCTTCACTGATTATCTCCAGATTCTCTATTTTCTCTACTTCATCTTCTTTGCTCTGCCTCTGCAACTGTTATCTAAATTCAATCTACACTCTATCTTCACTCATCTCTTCAATTTACAAACATGGCTCGAGTGAACAGACCCAAGCCCATACTCCTTCACCTTCATCATCTTCAACAAGTGGAACTCCTTCACCTCCACCTACTGTGTCTAAAAGGATTTCAATCCTACGCATAAGATCCTTGCCAAGGACAAGGGCAAGCAACCTGCACTTAATCAAGAGGTATCTAAGAAAAGGAAGGAACCACCATCAGAGAAGCTTTTGGCTGATGCTATGAAAGAGATTTCTCAGAAGAAAAAGAAGCCTGTTACATCACCCCCACCTAAGAAAACTCCTGCACCTAAGGATAAGGATGCAGAAGTCACCATTCCAGCAGAATTTCTAAAAAGGAAAATCCATGAGGGCATAACTCTGGATTTTCCTACTTTGATACATAACGCTTCACATTCCAAGATCATTTGAGATTTCATGGTCTTGAAGGTTTTCCTTTCATCTACTCTGGACAGTAATCCAAAAACTAAGGAATTTACGCAAACTTCAAGCTTACTGATAAGGGATTCAAGACTCAGAGATTAAAGGTAAAAGTTATCAATGTCCTTTGAAGATTTGCTGAGTTGACAGGATTGCCATTCACGGAACATCGGTTAGACGACAGTTCTGAACGATGCAGCGACGAAGTTGGAGCATCGTGACAGGCACCCACGCAGTGAAGATATAGGTTGATGGTTTTGTTGAAACCCATCTCATTGCCAAATTGTCATATGAAGGTACAACAACGGATGCTCATGTAACCTCACAAGGCATGCTTGTACCTCGATCAGGAATCACCGGTTGTTCAGAGCTAATATTCTACTGTAGGGATTCCAAAAAACTAAAAAGTTGAGTGGGACCTTGGATGTGCTAAGCACATGCTAGAAGCTTCGCAGAGTAAAGTTAGTTGCCGATCCACAGCTGATCACAAGATACTTAAAACACTTCAAGGTGTCATTTGTGAATGAAGAAATTGCAAAGACAAACCCTCATCTTCGCGAAAGCAAATTGTGAATCAGAGAAATTGAAGAAAGTAAATGGCATTTGGATTAGGCCAATGCCAAATGTTGAGCAACTCCTCCACAAGCCTCTGAATCTGCAGCTGAGCCTCCTGCATATGTTGCAAAATTGATGGAATTTATGGCAGCTCAGATGGCACACAATGCCAAATTGCTAGAGTCCAATGCAAGGATGGAAGCTTACTTAACATCTATCCAAACATCCCTGAAGTCAGTTGTTCAGGATGTGCTGCAATTCAAGCGCACCTAGGCCTCAAGCTATCATTCGAAGACATAGCAGATATTGGTTGACAAGCAACTGAAGAACCACAACCAGATCCCTAGATCGTCTGCGACTCACGGTGAGGAGACACCAGCTGAGGGTAATACAACGGTCTCTACCTCTCCCTAGATGATAGTGAGGACCAGCCACTTTAGGAGATTAGGTGTTTAAGTCTTTTATTTGTGATGCTTGTTTTGTTTGTTTTGCTGCTTTGCTGTTTATGGTTCTTAATGATATATATATATATATATATATAAGCAAGTTTATTCATTGTTATCAAATTAATATTGTCATACTACTCTGTTGCATATCTGTTGTTTGATCTGATACACTGCACATGTTGTTTAATCTGAATTCAGTTATCTTAATCAATTGTTATGCTCAGTAAATTTGCTCTGATATTTGCTCTGATTGTCATTGATCTGACATACAATGTTATATGATTTCAAACCCAATGCTTATTGTTCTTTAAACATAGGGAGAGAAATTGTTTTCTACTTTTTGCCTTAACTTACAAAGGGGGAGAAAAATTATTAACTTGATAATAGCTTGTGTTGCATTCTTTTACAATCTGATGATTTTGTCTGATAATAATAATGTAGTAATAATTGATATACTCTTATGCTTGTTTGTTTGAAATGCTAAGTTAAAATTGTATGAGTGTCATTTATGGCCAAAAAGGGGGAGATTGTTGACTTTAGTCCTCTTATCCTAGTTTTGACATAATTAATACAAACATACAATGTTCCATACATCATATGATAAATCTAACATTTCAATTGAGCAAGATTTTCAGGAACAACAATCCAATCCTACACACTTGGAACAAATGCTTGGAACACAAGAAATCAACAAAATTGATTATTCACTGAGTAAATCGATTGGGAATCGATTTCATAACAAGGGTGTAAGGATAAGTATATGTTTGTGATTGTATAATCGATTGGAAATCGACTGACTAAATTAGAATTGAAAATTGAACAAGTCAGTGCAACCTGATTTACAGGTTTAATCGATTGACATCGATTGTGCATATCACAAAATGAAAACTGATTGAAACTAATCGACTGGCAAAATCAATTGGGAAGTCACAGGCACTAGGAAATCGATTGGCCATCGATTGCCTAATAAAATTTCAAAAGGAACTTAAGCCTTGACTAACACAATCGATTGGACAATCTATTGTGTGAAATTTCAATCAAGTTAAGTTTGGTTGCAATCGATTGAGAAGTCGATTGAACTAAACGCCAGGTAAGAACTTTTCAGGCAAATACACACAAATCGATTGGCACATCGACTAACATCAAAATAGCTGAGTCACTGACTTAAACACAATCGATTTGCAAATCGATTGAAGGAACTTTTTGAAACACAATCGATGGGGGAACTCATGAAACAAATGTTTTGATATCACAGTGAATTCCCAGTTTGTGGCCCAAATAGATTATGCGTATTGTAAAATCGATTTATTCTGAAAAGTGCTTGAAAAGAATCGATTGGTAAATCGATTAGCTTATATAGTTTCCAAGATTAGAAAAACGAAAGACTCGCGATAATCGATTGGCAAATCGATTACACGTGTTTTATAACTTTAATAAATCGATTGGTAAATCGATTTAGTAGTTGTTTTCTGAAACTATATAAACTGTTTTTCAATCTTTTTCAAAAAAACAACCTTGATCATAACTTTCATATTTCTGAGAACTCAAGATAACTTCAATAACAGATCACCATGCACTTTGTTAACAATCTGATATTGCTTTTTCAGATCAAGATAAAAAGATTATCCATAACATTGAGAGAACTGAAAAAGTATCTTGAGAGAAAAGACAATGTCCTCATGACAATCATGAATATCCAGATTCGTGAGAAGACACTTTGATCAAGATTGAAGATTTCTTTTTGTACTTCTTTTAATCGTCTGTAACAATAACTTTGAAACGAAACGAAAGCTAGAAATCCAGCTAGAAACTGGTGGCTACTTCTTGGGTGAGAGGTCTCAACAAGAAAGAGTCGTACTTTGATTTTGTGTTAGACTGCCTGAGTGTCTACAAGGATCAAAGGGTTGATAGAAGCCAGCTACAAACTGGTGACTACTTTCTTGGTGAGAGAGCTCAACAAGAAAGAGTCGCACTGTGATTCTGTGTTAGACTGCCGAGTGTCTACAAGGAAAGAGATCATTAAGATAGATAGGTTTCACGGATGAAACTGGACAATCTGTAAATTGATTCTTTCTATTGGAGAAGAAACTTTGAAATCCAATTTGGATTGTCAGGACTGGATGTAGTTGTCTCCGTTGACAACTGAACCAGGATAAATTCTTGGTGCAACTCTCTCAAACCCTTAACTCCTTTATCTTCTATCTTGCAATATTTGTATATGGTGATTAATATTAGATGCATGTTAAACTATTCTGTTGTTAGGAAATATTGTTTAAAACTGATAATTTGACTTGCATGTATCTTGGTTAATCTCTTATCCATCTCCTTGTAATTGCTAATCTTGTATGCCGCAATTAATTCCCTGTGCGTATAATTCGATTAATTTCTTAAAGAATAATACATACGATTATTTCGAGTCTAATAACAACAATTGGCCTTCAGAGCCTAACTTTTCAGAGGTAACACTCATAAAAGAATATGGCCTCAAACGGATTTTTCTGGAGAAGGCGCATGTTGCAAGACCTCCAGCATTTCAATGGAAACAGCTTATATGTACTGGAAGAACAGGATGCTGATATTCCTGGAAGCCAGTGGCATATACATCCTTGACGCTGTTGAAAACGGTCATACATTCCCAAGATTGCGGAATACATTGACTCAATGATTCTAAGCCTAGAGCCGACTGGTCTGACGACAAAAAAAGAGAGGTAGGTTATAATGCTAAGGCTAAAAAATTATAACATCTTCTCTATGTGCGCAGAATTCTATTAGGGTATCAACTGGCAGTCAGCAAAGAATGTGGGACATTCTTCAAGAAACACATAAAGGAACCACATATGTGAAAAGAGCTCGCGTAATACACTTATGCACGAATACGAATTATTCAGCATGAAAAAGGACGAATCCATCAGCGATCTGCAAACCAGATTCACACACATTGCGAACAATCTTCACGCATTGGGAAAGCAAGTGGACAACGAACAGCAGATTGGAAAAATTATGAGATGTCTAACCAGAAATGGCATCCAAAATAACAGCCATAGCTGAATCTAATGATCTAGCAAAGATGAAACTGCAACATTGTTGGAAAATAAGGAACATAAATGGAAATCACGAAAAAGAAGGATTATCCTTAAGGTTCAATCCCATTCATCGAAAAACTGAATTAGATAGCTGCTCAGATGAATCCAGTAGTGAAACTGAAGAGACTGTAATCGGTGTCACTTGTCAAGAAATAAGAAAATTCTGAAGAGAAAGACAATAAATTCAGAAAGCCATTAGCTCCAAGTACTAGTGACAACAAGACAATTACATGCTATGAATGTGGTAAAACTGGTCATATCCATCGACTGTCACAAGATGAAATACAAAAATAGGACTACAATACTAAAGACAAGAGCCAACTCACAAAGCCAGAAGAGCATATATTGCATGAGTGACAACAACAATCCTCTGCCTCTTCGGATGAAGAAGAAGTCAATTGTGTGCTCATGGCAATACGATCAGAATCAGAAAATGAGGTTAGTTCACAATCTAATCCAACATATGAGACTACAAGAAACTTTCAATGACTGCATGATGATTATGTGAGTCCATAAAACAGTTGTAAGCACAAGAAATGCTTGAACAAATGAATATTGAACATAAAGAAATTGAGAATTTATGTGACAACTGAAAAAGGATTCACATGAAACATCTGCAAGATGCATTGAACTGAGAATACTGCTGCATCATTAAAATCTGATTTATTGAAATGTGCTAATAGTAAAACAACTGAATTCATACTAGGCAATCAAAGACATGTTCATGAAAAATCTGGTTTAGGAATATACACCAAATATGCCATGTTAAAAGAACTAAATATAGATATGGTATTGGTTATATGCAACTATGAAATGTCAACATGGTCAAAATCTGCTATTGCTAAAGTATGTATGACTTCTTTACTAAACCAAACAAACATTCATCCTTTGATGCAAATGTCATTTCTATGCCAGAAAGGACATTTTGTATCAAATTGCACATGTAAAAATTAGCCAATAGAGATGGAAGCAAGTTTGGATAGCAAAGAAATCTGTGTTTGAAAACTGACCCCAGGACCACTTTGATTTGGGTACCTAGATCCAAAACTTAATTATTTTTGCAGGTGTGCTTGACATCCACCAAGCAAGATTGGTATTTGAAAGTGGATGCTCAAGACACGTGAAAGAGACAAGTCTGAGAGTCTTGTCTTTACATAAAATGAAGAAAGATTGGTCAACCAAGTTGTATTTGATGACACAGATAAAGCGTCATGGCATTTAATCAGAAAGTTTTTTTGTTAAATCGATTGGGTAATGATTTCAAGTTTGGTTCTTTTTTCGTTTAAAGATCGATTTGGGAATCGATTGTTTAGCCCAGGATCAAAGTTAGAGATGTGTTTGAAATGTGCCCGGAGCGTCGATTGGGAATCGACTAGTCAGTATTCCACGTTAAGACAATCGATTTGGGATCGATAAAGTACTCAGGCACCGATTTGGACATCGATTGAAATATTACCGTTGTGACTATTTCTCACTAGCGTTGAAGGTAATTATACCAAATCGATTGAGGATTTCCAGAAACGGTAACATAGTCGATTGAGCAATCGATTTACTTGTTCAAAGGTTTGAAATAGGAACAATTCAAAATCGATTTCTTCACTGATTATTCCAGATTTCTCTATTTCTTCACTTCATCTTCTTTGCTCTGCCTTCGTCACTGTTTTCTAAATTCAATCTACACTCTATCTTCATCTCTCTTCAATTTACAAACAATGCTCGAGTGAAACAGACCAAACCCATACTCTTCACCTTCATCATCTTCAACAAGTGGAACTCCTTCACCCCACCTACTGTGTCTAAAAGGATTTCAATTCCTGACGCATAAGATCCTGCAAGGACATAGGGCAAGCACAACCTGCACTTAATCAAGAGTATCTAAGAAAGGAAGGAACCACCATCAGAGAACTTTGGCGATGTATGAAAGAGATTTCTCAGAAGGAAAAAGAAGCCTGATTACATCACCCCCACCTAAGAACTCCTGCACCTAAGGATAAGGATGCAGTAGTCACCATTCAGCAGAATTTCTAAAAAGGAAAACCATGAGGCATAACTCTGGATTTTGCCTACTTTGATACATAAGCTTCAACATTCCAAAGATCATTTGAGATTTCATGGTCTTGAAGTTTTCTTTCATCTACTCTGGACAGTTATCCAAAACTGATAAGGGAATTTTACGCAAACTTCAAGCTTACTGATAAGGGATTCAAGACACAGATTAAAGGTAAAAGGTTATCAATGTCCTTTGAAGATTTTGCTGAGTTGACAGGATTGCCATTTCACGGAACATCGTTAGACGGCAGTTCTGACACAGATGCAGCTGTTGAAGGTTGGGAAGCATCGCTGGACAGGCACACGGCAGTGAAAGATATTATGGTTGATGGTTTTGTTAAACCGTTTCATTGCCAATTTGTCAGATGAAGGTCAACAACGGATTGCTCATGTATACCCTCACAAGGAGCTTGTACTCGATCAGGAAATCACGCGGTTGTTCAGAAGCTAGATATTCTACTGTTATGGGATTATCCAAAGAACTAAAGATGAGTTGGACTATGGATTGCGCTAAGGCACATGCTAGAAGCTTCGCAGAGTAAAATTATGTTGCCGTATCCACAGCTGATCACAAAGAACTTAATCACTTCAAGGTGTCATTTGTGAATGAAGAATCTGCAAAACAACCCTCATCTTCGGCGAAGCAATTGTGAATCAGATGAAATTGAAGAAAGTAATGGCATTTGGATTAGGCCAATGCCAAATGTTGAGCCAACTCCTCCACAAGCCTCTGAATCTGCAGTTGAGCCTCCTGCATATGTTGCAAATTGATGGAATTATGGCACTCAGATGGCACACAATGCCAAACTGCTAGAGTCCAATGCAAGGAGGGAAGCTACTTTAACTCTATCCAAACATCCCTGAAGTCAGTTGTTCAGGATGTTGCTGCAATTCAAGCGCACCTAGGCCTCAAGCTATCATTCGAAGACATAGCAAGATTTGGTCGACAAGCAACTGAAGAACCACAACCAGATCCCTAGACCGGTCTGCGACTCCGGTGAGTGAGACACTAGCTGAGGGTAATAACAACGGTCTCTACCTCTCCCCTAGATGATAGTGAGGACCAGCCCACTTTAGGAGATTAGGTTGTTTAGTCTTTATTTGTGATGCCTTGTTTTGTTTTTTTGTTGCTTTGTTTTTTATGGTTTCTTAATGATATATATATAAGCAAGTTTATCATTTTATCAAATTAATATTGTCATACTACTCTGTTGATATCTGTTTGTTTGACTGTACACTACACATGTTGTTTAATCTGAATTCAGTTATCTTAATCAACTGTTATGCTCAGTAATTGCTCGATATAGTTGCTCTGGATTGTCATTGATCTGACATACAATGTTATATGATTCAACCCCAATGCTTTGTTCTTTAACACGAGGGGGAGATAATTGTTTTCATTATGCCTTTTAGCCTTAACTGAACAAAGGGGAGAAAAAAGTATAACTGAATAATATGCTTGTTGTTGCATTGTTAAATATGATGATTTTGCTCTGATACTTAATAATGTAAGTATAAATGTAATAATATCTATGCTTGTTGTTTTGAAATGCTCAAGTTTAAAATTGTATGATTGTCATTTATTGCGAAAAAAGGGGAGATGTTGGACTTTAGTCCTCTAATCCTATTTTGACTATTAACAAACATACAATATTCAGTACATCATATGAATAATCTACATTCCAATTGAGCAAGATTTCAGGAACAACATCCAATCCTACACATTGGAATAAAAAAGCTTGGAACACAAGAAATCAACAAAAGTTGATTATTCACTGAGTAAATCGATTGGGAAATCGATTTCATAACAAGGGTGTAAGGATAAGTATATGTTTGTGATTGTATAATCGATTGGGAAATCGACTGACTAAATTAGAATTGAAAATTGAACAAGTCAGTGGCAACCTGATTTACAGGTTAATCGATTGACAAATCGATTATACATATCACAAAATGAAAACTGATTGAAACTAATCGACTGGCAAATCGATTGGGAAGTCACAGGGCACAAGGGAATCGATTGGCAAATCGATTGCCTAAATATAATTTCAAAAGGAACTTAAGCCTTGACTTAAACAATCGATTGGACAATCTATTGTGTGAAATTTCAATCAAGTTAAGTTTGGTTGCAATCGATTGGGAAATCGATTGAACTTAACACCAGGTAAGAACTTTTCAAAAAACAAATACCAAATCGACTGGCACATCGACTAACATTAAAATAGCTGAGTCACTGACTTAAACACAATCGATTGGCAATCGATTAAAACTTTTTGAAACACAATCATTGGGAATCGATTGAACAAATGTTTTGATATACAGTGAATTCCAGTTTGTGCCAAAGATTTATGCGTATTTTGTAAATCATTATTCTAAAATGCTTAAAAGAAATCGATGGTAATCGATTAGCTTATATAGTTTCAAGATTAAAAGAAAACAAGACTCGCATAATGATTGGCAAATGATACACGTTTTATACTTTATAAATCGATTGGTAATCGATTTAGTAGTTGTTTTTTCTGAAACTATATAAACTGTTTTTCAATCTTTTCAAAAACAACCTCGATCATAATTTCATATTTTCTAGAACTCAGATAACTTCATAACAGATCCAATGCACTTTGTTCAATCTGATATTGCTTTTTCAGATCAAATAAAAGATTTATCCATAATCATTGAGAGAGCTGAAAAGTATTCTTTCACTTTGATCAAGATTCGTGAGAAACACTATTGATCAAGATTGAAGATTTCTTTTTGTAATTCTTTATCTGTCTGTAACAATACTTTGGAAACGAAACGAAAGCTAGAAATTCGCTAGAAAACTGGGGGCACTTTTGGTGAGAGGTCTCAACAAAGAAAGAGTCGTTACTTTGATTTTGTGTAGACTGTGAGTGTTCTACAAGATCAAAGGTTGATAGAAAGCCAGCTAGAAACTGGTGGCTACTTTTCTTGGGTGAGAGACTCAACAATAAAGGTCGCACTTGATTCGTGTTAGACTGCCGAGTGTCTACAAGGAACAGAGGGTGATCAAT
>PGWS01017385.1:0-15349 GCA_002896235.1 Cicer reticulatum
TTAACATAGGGGGAGAAATTGTTTTCTGCCTTTTTGCCTTAACTGACAAAGGGGGAGAAAAATTATAACTTGATAATATGCTTGTTGTTGCATTGTTTTTACAATCTGATGATTTTGCTCTGATACTTAATAATGTAAGTAATAATGTAATAATACTCTTATGCTTGTTGTTTTGAAATGCTCAAGTTAAAATTGTATGATTGTCATTTATGCCAAAAAGGGGGAGATTGTTGGACTTTAGTCCTCTTAATCCTAGTTTTGACATAATTAACAAACATACAATGTTCATACATCATATGATAAATCTAACATTTCAATTGAGCAAGATTTCAGGAACAACAATCCAATCCTACACACTTGGAACTTATTGCTTGGAACAAAAGAAATCAACAAAAGTTGATTATTCACTGAGTAAATCGATTGGGAAATCGATTTCATAACAAGGGTGTAAGGATAAGTATATGTTTGTGATTGTATAATCGATTGGGAAATCGACTGACTAAATTAGAATTGAAAATTGAACAAGTCAGGGCAACCTGATTTACAGGTTAATCGATGACAAATCGATTGTGCATATCACAAATGAAACTATTTGAACTAATCGGACTGGCAAATCGTTGGAGTACAGGGCACTAGGAAATCGATTGGGCAAAATCCGATTGCCTAAATACATTCAAAAGGAACTTAAGCCTTGACTAACACAAATCGATTGACAATCTATATGTAGTTGAAATCACGAGCAGTATCAATCAATGTAGCAAAACTAAGTTTTGGTAACTTGCAATCAATCGATTAGAGAACGACTCATTTCCGCAGGTCGAGGTGTGAAACTTTATCTATGTGCTTGCTAAAACAAATGTAGTGAAGGCTATAGCACTAGACGACTTTGGCAATCTATGTGTTGGGTGTGATAATTTTCATCTATAGTTGGTTGCATCGTTACAAATCGATCATACGCAGATACACTATTATTCTCAGAGGCGAGAATAAACACTCACATCAAACATACGGCCATAGGACTGAATTATCACTGTCATGGATTAAACACAATAGAGCCTTGTGCAATGATAGGACTTTGACAGAGGAACTATATTTGAATACACAATTCGGTCATTTGGGAAATTTTCTCGATATCGAAACACTATTGTTATGGTATTTCACAAGTGATTTCTCCAGTTTGTGCCAAATCGATGTATTGCGTATTTGTGTAGAATCGATTGTTTTATTCGAAAATGGCTTTAAAAAGAATCCGATGCGTGAATCCACATTTAGCTTATATAGTTCAAGATTAAGAAAAATCGACGATCTCGCGATATGAGTCGATGTGGCACTTAATTCGATTAATAACGTTGTTTATACACTGTTAATAAATATCGAGTATCGGAAATAATGATTTCGATGTATATGTAGTATTTATCTGAAATACTATATATTAACATTCTATTTTCGGAGAATCTTTTTTCAATCAAACAATTCTGTATAATTCTTGTAGCAGATCATAACTTTCATATTTGAGAGGAACCAAGATTACTTCAATAACAGATTCACAATGTCACTTTTCTGCTATATAAGTTAGACATGAAAGTTCCCCTCTGATATTGCTTTTTCAGATCAATTTAGATAACAAAGATTATCACAGGAATCATGATGACGAGCTGCAAAAAGTATCTTGCATATAGAAAAGACGTAAGTGTACTCATGATCAAGTATTCATTAATAAATCCAGATCCTTAAGAAGATAAGTTGTTGAGAGGTGTAACTAAGCATCTTCTTTAGGTAGTAGATCTACTAGAATAATCATTGCTTGTTAGCAATACTATTGAACGTATTAAACGTTAGACATTAGCTAGAAATCCACTGTAGTAAAGACTGTTGTGCATATTTCTTCTGGGTGAGAGGCTCAATCAACATATGACAAAGTTGTACTAATTGATATTTGTGTTGATGATCTGATAAAGTGAGTGTCTATCGTAGCTATCAGATCAGATTTTAGGTTGATAGAAAGCCAGCTAGAATTACTGGTGGCATATACGTTTCTTGGGTAGAGAGCTCAACAAGAAAGAGTCGCACTGTGATCTGTGTTAGACCTGCCGAGTGTCTACAAGGATCAGAGGGTGATCAATAGGAAAGAGATCATTTAAGAAGACTAGGTTCGTGGATGAACTGGACATCTGTATGTATTCTTTCTATTGGAGAAGAAAATCTGAAATCCGATTGGATGTCAGGACTGGATGTAGTTGTCTCGTGACAACTGAACGCGGATAATTCTTGTGCAATCTTCTCTAAACCCTTACTCTTTAATCTTCTATCTTGCAATTGTATATGTGATTATATTAGATCATGTTAAACATATTCTGTGTGTAGGATATTGTTAAACTGAAATTTGATTGCATGCATCTTGGTTATCACTTATCTTCCTTGTAATTGCTAATACTTGGTTAGCAATTTATTCCGCTGTGCGTATAATTCGATTTAATTTCTTAAAGAACTATACATTCCATTATTCGAGGTCATAATAACAACAATTGGTCAGAGCCTAACTTTTCGAGAGGTAACACCTAAAAAGGAATATGGGCTTAAACGATTTTTGGGAGAAGGCGCATCGTACAAGACCTCCAGCATTCAATGGAACAGCTTATATGTACTGGCAGCACAGGATGCTGATATTCTGGAGCCAGTGAAATAGACATCCTGACGCTGTGAAAACGTCCATACATTCCAATGATTGCAGGAAACTGACTCAATATATCTCAAGCCTAGAGCCGACTGGTCTGAACGACGACAAAAAGAAGGTAGGTTATCATGCTAAGGCTAAAAACTTATAACATCTGCTCTATGTGCAGAAGAATCTTTAGGTATCAAATCAAGTCAGCAAAAGAATGTGGGACATTCTTCAGAAACACATGAAGGAACCACAATATGTGAAAAGACTCGCGTAACATACACTTAATGCAACAAATAAGAATCTATCCAGCATGAAGACGAATCTCAGCGATCTGCAAACCAGATTCACACACATTGTGAACAATCTTCACGCATTGGGAAAGAGTGGACCAACGAACAGCAATTGGAAAATTATGAGATGTCTTAACAGAGAATGGATCCCAAAATAACAGCCATAGCTAATATAAAGATCTGCAAAGATGACAACGCACATTGTTTGGAAACTAAGGGAAATGAAATTGGAACTGCATCGGCGGACGAATCAGAAATGGAAATCAGGAAAAAGAAAGGATTATCTCCTGAAGGTTCAAGCCCACCAATCGAACTGAATCAGATAGCTGCTCAGATAAATCCAGTATGAAACTGAAGAGACTTGATCGGGTCACTTGTCAAGAAATTTTAAGAAATTTCTGAAGAAGAAAGACAATAAATTCAGAAAGCCATCTAGCTCCAAGACTAGTGACAACAAGATAATTACATGCTATGAATGTGGTAAAACTGGTCATATCAAGTCTGACTGTCACAAGATGAAATACAAAAATAGGACTACAAATACTAAAGACAATAACTACTTTCTATTTTTAGTTATTTTTTTTTATAAATAATATCTTGAGATAGAATTGATATTGTGTTTGATTTCTTTTATTTTTAAATACTTTTTTATGACATTGTGATTTTATATATATTTATTATGATTTAGTAATTAATATAAAGTGTTGGTGTAATATTTATTTATTTTATAATTTTGACTATTTTCTAATATGATGGTATTATTATAATGTGAGTATTTTGAGAAATAAGTATAATTGTAGATATTATTTTGAATGTAAGTTTTAATTATTAGTAATATGTTTTTTTTATATTGATTATTTTAATTACTCTAATTTAGCATATATTAATTATGAAATATTAGTAATGTTTTGAAAATTTAATGATGTTTGGAAGAGTATTAAAAAAAATGAGATTAAGTAACAATTAATTTTGTTTTAGAAAAATAAAAATAATAATAGTAAAACATATATTAAATAAAGGACAAATGGGCGTGACCCATTTATGTTAACCCTAATTATGTTAATAAAATAAAAATAAGAAAAGTAAGAAAGGAGCTGCACTAGCCGTAGAACCAAAGGGAAACACAACAACAACCTATAGTTTGACACCGACGATCGATAATTGTTCATGAAAAGTTTCTCCGTTCTCGTCCAAATTTCAGTAAGTCGTTTTATTCATTTAGGTAGTCAAATAAACATACTTCCTCAGATTTTTAACCATCCAATTTTCTCTCTAAAATCCCCGACTTCTCCGCTTGTTAAATTACTTAGTTTGAACCGTTCTCCGTCACCGTAAGTCCGATTTGAGTGAAACCAACGCCAAAACGACCGTGTGAAAATTGTATTTTATCCAATGATTTGTTTTCTGATTTATGGTAAGTTCCTTGACCGATTTTGAATTTAGTTTAGAGTATCATGCTCATAAACTATTTTTTAACGTTTACCATAACTGCCGATTAGAATGATTGACGACAAAGAGCCAATGACAAAGGTGTTTGCTCGTGGATCGTATTCGTGTGTGAAAGCGTAAATAAGGTAAGGGGTGAGAGAGCGTTTAAATCATGATATAATATTGGGTGAGATGAACGGGAAACGTATTCCCCACGATTCATCTAGGCTTCGCTAACTACAGCAATATACCCTGAGTATAAATTAATTAATCTAAAATAAAGGTGGAGATTAAAATGTGAAATAGAAATATTTATAAGGTGTTGATTGGAATTTCGTTAAATGTGTGATATTTTATATTATTGTGATATTTACATTTTGTGATATTTGATATTATTGTGAATTTTGAAATTATTGTGATATTTGATGTATTGTGATGAGTTTGTGATATCATTGTGTTATTTGATTTAAATGAATTTAGTGCATATGTTTGATTAAATGAGTTTATGTGAATGTAGTGTATAATGTAAGTTAATTTGATGATGATGTGTGATTTATAATATAAATCTATGATAAGTTTATGTGATGATAATGATGATGTTTTATTGATGATATTGATTCTATAAAATTGTGATGAGTTTATGTGATGAGAATATTGAATTAACCCCATAGTTGATGAAATAATGGTGATTTCGATTTGTGTTTGAGATGACGGTTTTAATGGAGTATCATATACCAACGAGGGGAGAAAATAAATATTGTGAATTTGTTAAGTGAAGATTATTTTGTCATCATATAGGTAGGGCCTGACAAGCCTAGTGATTCCGGGGAAGTACAACTGAATGAGCCTGATCGTGGCGGTCTGCTGTCGAGCCTTAAGGCAAGATTGTTAGACCTTGGAGGTATTCGGGTGGGGAATTCCTAGGTGACTTGGAGGTCGCACTCCAAATGTCGGGAGCTACCACGCAACACACGTTTACCTCGACTGTCGCGTATATGTGTCTCGGGTTGAGTTGAGGGGATCTATGAGGACATGGCCAATTTGAATTGTCCGTCCACCGGGATGGTGGCATAATATCAAGCCTCCTAACCAAGTACTTCAGAGTTCGAATGGTACCACATTGTGAAGTAGAGTCTAAGCTCATGCATAGCATTGCATTTACTTGTGATTGTTTTGTGGTGATTGATGTGTTTCAAAAGTAATAATAAGTACTCTTAGATGATTTGATGCATATTATAATGAGATGATTATCTTACTTGAGCGAATTTGATGTTATAATATGATACTATTTACTTAAATATTTTGATATATCGTAATGTAATTATGATACAGTCTATTATGATTGTTGCATGTTCTTCTTACTTATATTATACTATTAACATGATTTTGAAACTCACCTCCTTCGTTGTTTGTGTTTGACTGGCTTGGCCCTGCGTTTGTGAAATCGCAGTTGTTACAGGTTAATAAGTCTTGAAGTTCAAGTTTGGGAGGAACCCCGCTCTGATAGGTGATACCGGGAATAAGGGTTGTAATTTGTATTTTACTTATTTATTTTGAAACGACTTTTGTATGAAAATCATATAAGTACTAGTAGGTTTTTAGAATTAAATCAAGTAATTATACTTAATTCAAGCTTATTGAGATTGCACTATGGAGTAAAGAAGTTAAAGTGTTCCTTTTGATTTTTGAGAAACGTGATATCCTAAATTAAAAATTAAAGTTTTTATTTTCTTGGAAACATATTTTTATTTATCCGCTGCAAATGTTATAGAAATATGATATAAATTATTAATATATTATTTGGGGTTTAGGGTGGTCACACATGGAAAATAGCCTGAAATGTCCAGATGAATCCCAGGACCAGAGCTCTTATAACATTTTGCCTAAACTATATAACTGTGTTCCGGGTTCCGCGTCAGATTTCAAACACTAGCCAGGTCTCTGGTCCTCGATTTCATCTGGACTTTTCGAGCGATTTTCTACCACTAGACTAAAATGGATTGAAACCCGTATTTTCGGACCAGACGATGGCTAGTGTTTGAAATTTGACATGGACCCCGAAATACAGTAATAAATTTGGAAGAAGATGTCTACAAGGGTCTCTCGGTCGGCGATTTCATTTGGTCTTTTCGGCCGATTTTCATACCCCTCGACAAAAATGGACCAAAATCTATATTTTCAGACCAGACGATGTCTAGTGTTTGAAATCTGACCCGAAATGAGAAACATTGTTATATATTTAGGAGAAGAATGCTAAAAGGGTCGCCCGATCCTCGATTTCATATGGACTTTTTAGGAGATTTTCGTACACCTCGACAAAAATGGACGGAAATCCTTAATTTCCAACAAGACGATGGCTAGTGTTTGAAATCTGACGCAGAACCCGATATACATTTATAAATTTAGACGATCCTAAATTTCATTTGGTCTTTTCGGGAAATTTTTGTACCACCTAACAAAAATGGAACAAAATCTCTATTCTCGGACCAGACGAGGGCTAGTGTTTCAAATTTGACGCGGAACCCAAAACACAGTTATAAATTTTGAAGAATTCTTTAAGGGTCTCCTTCTCCTCGATTTCATCTAGACTTTTTAGGCAATTTTCGTACCACCCGACAAATTAGGGACCAAAATTTGTATTTTTGAACCAGACGATGACTAGTGTTTGAAAATCTGACGCAGAACCAGAAAGATTGTTATGAATTTTGGATTAGAATGCTATAAGGGTTTCCCGGTCCTCGATTTCATCTGGACTTTTCGGGCGATTTTCATACCACCCGACAAAAATGGACAAAAATCAGTATTTCCTGAACAGACGAGGCCAAGTGTTTGAAATTTGAATCGGAACCTGATATGCAGTTATTAATTTTGGAGAAGGATGCTATAGGGCTCCAGTCCTGATTTTGTTTGGCTTTTTGGGTGATTTTCATACCACTGACAAAATGGGTTGAAATCCATATTCGGGACAGAGATGGCTAGTGTTTAAATTTGACATTGAACGAATATATTTTATAAATTTAGAAGAATGTTATAAGGGTTCTCGTGTCGTCGATTTCATCTGAACTTTCAGACGATGCCGTACCCTCAACAAAATGGACAAAATCTATATTTCGAACTAGACGATGGGCTATGTTGAAATCTGAATCGGAATATGAAACCTGTTATAACTAGTGTATATTACACATAACAAATGGCTAGTGTTATATTACCCGACTAAAAGGACCGAAAATTTATTTTTGAACAAAACATGCTATGTTTTTAAATCCAACACGAACTCGAAACACAATTATAAATTTAGAGAATAATTATAAGGGTCTCTCGGTCCTCGATTTCATCAGACTTTTCAAGCGATTTTCTTACCTTTCGACAAAGGACCGAAATCTATATTTTCGGACAGCGATGGCAAAATGTTTAAATATGGTGCGGACATAAATAGTAATAACTTTTTTTGAGAGATGATATCAAGGGTTCTCCCGGTCCTGTTTATTGACTTTGGGTGATTTTCACGTACCACGAAAAAAATCGACCGGAATTGTATTTTCCGAACAAGATGATTGTAGTGTTGAAATCTACGCGGAACCCGAAACCATTATAAATTTAGAGAAAGACTGATAGAAGGGTCTCCGGTCCTCGATTTCAACTGGGCTTTCGCGCGATTTTTTTATACCACCCCGACAACATGGTCTGAAATCCTGTATTTTCGAAACAAGACATTTCTAGTGTTTGCAATCTAGGCGAAACCCGAACTCATTTATTAATTTAGGAGAAGATTTAAGGGCCTCTGGTCCTCGATTCAAGTGGACTTTTCGGGGCGTATTTTGTACCCCTGACAAAATAAACTGAAATTGTAATATCGGACAGACGATGCCTAGTGTTTATATTGACACGAACTCGTAACATATATTAATATTTAGGAGAAGAATGGTTTAAGGTTCTCCAGGTCTTGATTTCATCGGACCTCTTTTAATGATGATTTTCTTTACCATATCCGTAACTAAAAGGACCCGTAATTCGTATTTTTCGGAAACAAGACGATGGCTTGTAGAAATTTGTATATGACGCGGAAGACTTGATACAGCATATTATAATTAGATGAAGAAGTGTTATAAGGGTTTCTCGGTCCTCAATTTCTATTCTAAACTTTTCCAGGTAAATTTTTCGAACACCGCGTCGACGAAAATGGACCTAAAATCTGTATTTCAGACCAGACGATGGCTAGTGTTTGAAATCTGAACCCGAAATGAGAACATTGGGTTATATATTTAGGAGACGAATGCTTTAAGGCACTACTGCTCGAAAATGTCAATTTATAGCGCTCCTTTTATAGCGTCATACTATAATACAAGCGCGGTTGTAAACTATATTTTAAAAGAATAACGGAGCCTATATACTGCGCTCTTATTTGACAAGCACTGTGAAAAGCCTGTTGTTAGGTCATATAGCTTTTGCGCATAATGTTTATAATGCTTTTACACGCTTGTACACAAGCGCTGTTAAATGAAGCGCCCTCACATAATGTTTTACAGTGCTTTAGGACAAGCGAACTTAAAAGACTTGCGCTTTCAAATAATTAAATGACCTATTTACAGTGCTTTTTTCAGAAGCGTTGTAAAGACATGCATTTTCAAATAAATTAAACATGAAATATTAGAGCGCTTTTGTTACAAGCGCTGTAAAAGCCTTGCGCTTTCACATAATTAAAACTGGACCGCTATTAGAGCGCTTATTCTACAAGCGCTGCAAAAAGCAATTGAAGAAGGTCTTCGGGTTGTCCTAAAATGTTTGAAGTTTGTTGAGTTGATGCAGAGAAACCATTATATAATGGTTGTACTAAATTCACAAGACTATCCGCGATATTAAAGTTGTACAACTTAAAAGCGAGTAAATGGATGGTCTGATAAAAGCTTCCACAGAATTTTAACACTCTTAAAAGATATGTTGCCAGATGATAATGAACTTCCCAGTCGACCTATGAGGCTCTAACGAATTTTGTGCCTATTGGCATGAGTTACGAAGGGTTCATGTGTGTCCTAACGATTGCTTTTATTTCGAAAACGATATGAATTACTAAAGGTGTGTCTGAAATGCAATGTCTCTCGGATATATAAGAAGAAAGGAATCTACTCCAGCAAAAGTCGTGTGGTATTTTCCTATAATACCAAGATTTAGGTGCATGTATTGTAGTGAAGAAGATTCAAAACACTTGCCATGGCATGCAATGAAAGAATTAGAGATGAATGTTTTGACACCCTGCAGATTCCCCACAATGGGCAAAAATTGATCACGATTTTTCTTGAATTCGGGATAGAGTAAAGAATCTAAGACTTGCACTTTCTATTGATGGAATGAATCCACATGGTCTTCAAAGCATCTCACGCAGCACATGGCCTGTGATTTTGTTGATTTATAACCTACCTCCATGGTTATGTATGAAGCGTAATTTTATGATGTTGTCCCTCTGTTAATTTCTAGACCCAAACAACCGGGGAATGATATCGATGTGTACTTGACTCCCTTTAATTGAAAATTTAAAAATTAGTGGGAGAAGGTGTGGAAGTTTATGATGGGTTAAGAAAGAATGTTTAAATTTGAGGGTTATGTGTTCGACACAATTAATGAATTTTCCAGCATATGGTAATTTATCCGGATATAGCATTAAAAGGTCATGTGCATGTCATATATGTGAAGAGAGTACAAATTGGATGCAGTTGAAACATTGTAAGAAGAATGTATTCATGTACTCGTAGATTTTAACTTATAGTCAATCAGTATCTTTGGTGGAGAAATGCATTCATTGGAAAATCAGAGGGAGGGTAAAGCTCCTTTATGCACCGAAGATATGAAACACTGAAAAGTAGAAGGTTTGACCAATAAATTGTTGACAAACCCTTTGCGGGAGAGCTGGTCCAAACTGGGTGGAAGAAAAAAGTCAATTTCTTTGAATTGCCATATTGGAAGTCATTGTATATAAGACATTTCCTCGATGTGATGCATATTGAAAAAATGTATTTGATAGTGTTATTGTTACGTTACTCAATGTTCCAGGAAAGTCTAAAGATGGCATCAATGCAGATTGGACTTGGTCGATATGGGATAAAAGAAATGAATTGTGGTTCCGTAAAGAAAGGAAATCGCACATATCTACCTCTAGCTGCTCATACTCTATCTAGAAAGGAAAAAAAATTGTTTTATGTAAATTTCTACATGAAGTTAAAGTTCCAGAAGGATACTCTTCAAACATTAAAAATTTGGTTTGTATGAAAAGACTCAAGTTAAAAGGTTTGAAGACCCATGATTGTCCATATTCAATGGAGCATTTGCTACCAATAGGCATACGTTCCATTTTACCTGAAAAAGTTCGACGAGCCTTAACTAGATTATGTTTTCTTCTTCAAGGAAATTTGTAGTAAAGTGATCGATCCTCAGAAATTACCGACATTTCAGAGGAAATTGTTGTTACTTTGTGTGAACTTGAAATGTATTCCCACCCTCATTTTTTGATATAATGGTTCACTTACTGTTCATCTGGTTAAGGAGACACAACTTTGTGGGCCAACTTATATGAGCTGGATATATCCGATAGAACGATATATGAAAATATTAAGGGTACGTAAAAGTAGAAGTCGACCAGAAGGTTGTATTGCTGAACGATACAATTGTTTGAAGAGCTGCTAAATTTTTTACTGAATATCTGTCAATTGAATCCATAGGGCTTCCCATGTCTCGTCATTCGGGAAGAATATCAGGAGAAGGGATAATTGGAAGGAGACTAATGACTATATCAAGGACAAGAATGGAGTAGGCCACAATTGTATGTTCTGCACAATGATGATGAGGTTCAACCGTATGTTACAATACACATGGATCAGTTATCTCGTTTGAACATGAATAGGAATCAAAATTGGATAACTCGAGCACAACAAAGTTTTATAACATGGTTAAAGATCACATAAATTTAAAGTTTGATATAGACCCAGATCATTCTCAGAGATTGACGTGGCTAGCAAATGGTCCGAGTTTACATGTCTTTTCTTACACTGGTTAATGTTATTAACGGCTACACATTTATACCAAAGAACAAGATGATCATACCACTATGCAAAATAGCGGAGTCACCCTCGTAGCTGAAGCGATGCATGTCTCAAGTGCAAAAGACAAAAACCCAATATATGCAAATCTATCATATTTTGGGGTTATCGAGCGGATATGGGAGTTAGACTACACAGTGTTTCGTGTTCCTATATTTGGTTGCAAGTGGGTTGATAATAATAATGGCGTTCGAATTGATGAGTGAGGGTTATTGCTTGTCGATTTTAAATAGGGGTGGATACAAAGACGAGCCTTTTATTTTTAGCGTCGCAAGCTTAAACAAGTGTTTATGTCACTGATCCTGCTAATGATAAATGGTCTGTTTGTCCTATCGACAAATAAAATAAGTGATTATAACAATAATGATGAAGATGTTGGTAATGATCTTTTATTTGCAACATCACAACAACCACATGAAATTGATTCAACTTGATGATGGTTTATATCTTAGAGATGATCATCTGTAATGATGAGGGAATTGGATTAAATCCATCGTTTCGTATTGTAAATGGACAAACAAATGTGAATCCCACCAGGAAAAGAAGAAGGGCATCTTAATGTACATGTTTAATTGTTTATATAAGCCAATGTAATCTATCTGAGTTAATGTAATTTAATTGTTTGAAACATGTTTAATTGTTTTATATAAGCAGCCATGTATTTGATTTTCTGATTAATTTATTTTCTGCTTTTATTTAACTTGATTTGAGTGTTTTTATACTAAGTTCATGTAATTGAATATAAACTAGTAATTTACATGAACTGAACTTAATATAAATTTGTAATTTACATGAACTGAATTGATCTGAACTGAAAAAGAGCCTTATAAAAATAAAATAAGGAGCCTTTTAGAGCGGTTATTTGAAAAAGCGTTGTAAAAGGATTTTAAAAAACATTCATATAACATAAGAAAACAAGGAGGTCTTTTACAGCTTTTATTAGAAAAAGCGTTGTAAAAGAGCATTTTTAAAAATAAAATAAGGAGGCCTTTTAGAGCGTTTATTTGAAAAAGCATTGTAAAAAACTTTTAAAAAAAACAATCATATAACGTAAGAAAACAAGGAGGTCTTTTACAGCGCTTATTTGAAAAAGCGTTGTAAAGGAGCCTTTTTAAAAATAAAATAAGGAGGCCTTTTAGAGCGCTTATTTGAAAAAGCGCTGTAAAAGGCTTTTAAAAAAAACATTCATATAACGTAAGAAAACAAGGAGGTCTTCTACAGCGCTTATGTGAAAAAGCGCTGTAAAAGGCTTTTAAAAAAAACATTCATATAACATAAGAAAACAATGTAAGTCATGAGCCTCCCTGATCATGTTTTTGATTTAATTCCTAAACACAGTACATGTGAAATATTTGATTGATCTAATGTTTTGAATTGAGAAATATTTCATGCAAACAAGAAGACACCACCACACTTGGAACAATAACTGCAACCCAAGGAATCAACCAAAGTTGGAGGATGCACTTGAGAAGACGCAAAAAATGTATAGTGTTATTAGGTGTCATAGTAATAAGTTTAGTAGACTAATCACTATGGTCTCACACTTAAGCCTTTGCCATGAATATAAATCAATCAACAATAAAGCAAATTGATGAATCAATTGATAAATCGATTGTCTGACTCAGAACAAGTGCTTTTTCACTAAACAAATCGATTGGGGCAATCGATTAGTTAAATGTTTTTTGGTGAGAACCTGAGTTCTGGGATAACTCTAATCGATTGGACAATCATATTGAGCAATCCATAAGTAAATCGTATTTAGCAAGTCACAGAAACAACCAGTTATGATGGAAAAACAATCGATTTGACAAATCGATTGTGACGTGAAAGTTTTAAAATCAGAAATAAGTTTCATGTGATGCACAAATCGATTGGGACATCAATTGATTAGTTTTCTTAAACTCCAAGTTATGAAGCAACGATTTAGGCAATCGATTGCAGATAATCATCATCAGAACAAACTTTGATTAATCGATTTGGCAAATAGATTTTGTCAAAATGACTGAGGTTCTGTAACAAGAACAATCGATTGGCCATATCGATTGACGGTTATGGCCTGGAGACACTTTGATCAGACACAACCGATTGGAATATCGATTGATGCAAAAGTCTGATTCACTGTGATCAGCACAATCGATTGACGAATCGATTGAAGCTCTTTTTAAAGTTACAAGAAAGGTTTCAACTCATTGCCAAATCGATTGATGACTTGTGATTGTGAAATCCGACTGAGAAAAATTTGATTGTTTTGATCTCGTTGTTGGAACAAAACATCTATAATCGATTAACTCAATCAATTTGAAGAAAATCATAGTTTTCAGTTTTGATGATGTATTAAAAAGAATCGATTGGCAAATCGTTCATGCTTATATGTTCAAGATTCCAAGAAAAAACAAGACCTGCGAAAATCGATTAGGCAATCGATTAAAGCTTTATAAAATCGATTGGAAATCGATTGTCCTGGTTGTTTTCTTTGAATATATATAAGCTGATTCATCTTTTTGAAAGAAGAACTTTCACCACAATTTTAAATCTTTGACACAATCTTTTGAAACCTTTTCACAACCTTTGGACCAACCATTGAGAGGAAAAGTTTTACAATCTCACAAACATTCACTTGCAAAATAACTTTTGTGTGAGAACAATATAGTGATTAGTCAGATTCTATACTTCTTTCAGTTCTTTGTAAAACAATTATTTGTAATGAAGGTTAGAACTCCAGTTTGGAAACTGGTAGCTACTTCGTTGTTGAGAGGATCATCAGACGATTTACTGTGATATTGGAAGAGTTTGTAGAGGAACTCTGGGCTAACAGTGGCGCGAATAGAAGAGAGAGGTTTTTAAGATTGATAGGCGGGAGGCTGGCATTGCTAAAACATTTAAGATCCTATTGTAAAAGGCCGAAATCGTTTTATTTCGGGACTGGACGTAGGTCGTCAGATAGACGACTGAACTAGTATAAAATCTTGGTGCCATCTCTCTATCCCTTATCTCTTTACTTTTCATGTTCATCTTGTATGCGATCTAATATTTTCGCTGTGTACTTTATGTATGAATCTTGCATAGTTAATATAGGAATTAAAATTGAACACGTTGGATTTGATCTTAATTCTCTTATTCTTAATCAAAAGAAGTCATATTTTTCCAACAAACAAGAGGTCTTTTACAACGCTTATGTGAAATAAAAGAGCCTTTTTAAAAAATAAAATAAGGAGGCCTTTTAGAGCGCTTTTCCAACAAGTGATGTAAAAGGCTTAGGTCTTTTAGAGAACTTTCCAACAAGCGCTGTAAAAGGCTTCTAAAAAAGCGTTGTCATAGGATTTTATATATAACAGTAAACCGCTTCAGTTTCCTCTTTATTACGTAAACTTCACTAGCATCTCCTCTTCATCGTTCTTCTCTTCCTTTGCGAACCCTATCATCTCTTCCATTACGAACCTTATTTCCACGATAATCTCTACCTGTTCGAACAGTATTTCCATCCACGATCATCTCTCCCATTACACACCATATCTTTTCATTGAAATACGTAACCCTCAATACGTATTTCTTTGAACCATATTTCTGCAAATCGTATTTCTGCAAACCCTCATTTCTGCGCATTACGTATTTCTTCGAACCCTCACTATTCAGGTATTGATGTTATTAATTTTTTGTTATCACTCAAATGCATGTTGAGCTTGTTTAAGTTATACTGATACTGATACGTACTTAGAATATTGCATGTTGAGGTTGTTGAAGTTATACTGAATTGTATGTTGAACTTGTTGTAGATAAATGGATACCACCAAAGATTTAGAATGTCAAAATGAAGAAGTTGCCAACACTAATACTTACGAAAATGAAGTCAAACGTGGTGCAACCATAATGCAAAAGGT
>PGWS01017387.1:0-14121 GCA_002896235.1 Cicer reticulatum
AACTACTTTCTATTTTTAGTTATTTTTTTATAAATAATATTTTGAGATAGAATTGATATTGTGTTTGTTTTCTTTTATTTTTATATACTTTTTTTATGACATTGTGATTTTATATATATTTATTATGATTTAGTAATTAATATAAAGTGTTGGTGTAATATTTATTTATTTTATAATTTTGACTATTTTCTAATATGATGGTATTATTATAATGTGAGTATTTTGAGAAATAAGTATAATTGTAGATATTATTTTGAATGTAAGTTTTAATTATTAGTAATATGTTTTTTTTATATTGATTATTTTAATTACTCTAATTTAGCATATATTAATTATGAAATATTAGTAATGTTTTGAAAATTTAATGATGTTTGGAAGAGTATTAAAAAAAATGAGATTAAGTAACAATTAATTTTGTTTTAGAAAAATAAAAATAATAATAGTAAAACATATATTAAATAAAGGACAAATGGGCGTGACCCATTTATGTTAACCCTAATTATGTTAATAAAATAAAAATAAGAAAAGTAAGAAAGGAGCTGCACTAGCCGTAGAACCAAAGGGAAACACAACAACAACCTATAGTTTGACACCGACGATCGATAATTGTTCATGAAAAGTTTCTCCGTTCTCGTCCAAATTTCAGTAAGTCGTTTTATTCATTTAGGTAGTCAAATAAACATACTTCCTCAGATTTTTAACCATCCAATTTTCTCTCTAAAATCCCCGACTTCTCCGCTTGTTAAATTACTTAGTTTGAACCGTTCTCCTTCACCGTAAGTCCGATTTGAGTGAAACCAACGCCAAAACGACAGTGTGAAAAATTGTTATTTTATACAATGATTTGTTTTCTGATTTATGGTAAGTTTCCTTGACCGAATTTTGAATTTAGTTTTTAGAGTATCATCTCATAAACTATTTTTAACGTTTACCCATAAACTGCCGAGTTAGAATGATTGATCGACAAAGAGCCAATGAACAAAGGCTGTTTGCTCGTGGAATCGTATTCGTGTGTGAAAGCGTCAAAATAAGGTAAGGGGTGAGAGAGCGTTTGAATTCATGACTATAATATATTGTGAGATGAACGGGAAAACCGTATTTCCCAACGATTCATCTAGGGCTCGCTACGTACAGCAATAGCCCTTTGAGTGATAAATTAATTAATCTAGAAATAAGAAAATTGTGAGATTAAAATGTGAAATAGAAATATTTATAAGGTGTTGATTGATTTAATTTCGTTAAATGTGTGATATTTTATATTATTGTGATATTTAACATTATTGTGATATTTGATATTATTGTGATATTTGAAATTATTGTGATATTTGATGTTATTGTGATATTTGATGTTATTGTGATATTTGATATCATTGTGTTATTTGATTTCAAATGAATTTAGTGCATATGTTTGATTAAATGAGTTTATGTGAATGTAGTGTATAATGTAAGTTAATTTGATGATGATGTGTGATTTATAATATAAATCTATGATAAGTTTATGTGATGATAATGATGATGTTTTATTGATGATATTGATTCTATAAAATTGTGATGAGTTTATGTGATGAGATGTGATTAATGATAGTGATATTGTGATGAGAATATTGAATTAACCCCATAGTTGATGAAATAATGGTGATTTCGATTTGTGTTTGAGATGACGGTTTTAATGGAGTATCATATACCAACAAGGGGAGAAAATAAATATTGTGAATTTGTTAAGTGAAGATTATTTTGTCATCATATAGGTAGGGCCTGACAAGCCTAGTGATTCCGGGGAAGTACAACTGAATGAGCCTGATCGTGGCGGTCTGCTGTCGAGCCTTAAGGCAAGATTGTTAGACCTTGGAGGTATTCGGGTGGGGAATTCCTAGGTGACTTGGAGGTCGCACTCCAAATGTCGGGAGCTACCACGCAACACACGTTTACCTCGATTGTCACGTATATGTGTCTCGGGTTGAGTTGAGGGGATCTATGAGGACAGGGCCAATTTGAATTGTCCGTCCACCGGATTATGAGATAGTATAACAGAGCCTCCTAACGTAATTTAGGTACTTCAGAGTTAGAATGGTACCTTTTTTTGTTTTTATACATGGTCGTGAAGTAGAGCACTAAGCCTCAATGCATAGGCATTACGCATGACTTGCTAGTTAGTGTGCTGGATTGATGATGTGTTCAAAAGATATCATAAATATACTCATATGATATAGAACAGTATTCTTATAATGAGATATTATCTTACTTGAGCGAATTGATGGATATATAATTTATGATCAACACTTATTACTTAAATTATATTTGATATACGTAATGTAATTATGATACGAGTCTATTATGATTGTTGCATTCTCTTACTTATATTATACTATTAACATGATTGAACTCACTCCTTCTGTTTGTGTTTGACTGACTTGCCCTCTTTTAAATCGCTTGTTTATAGTTAATAAGTCATGAAGTTAATTGGAGAAACCCGGTCTGATAGTGATACCTGAATAAGTTGTAATTTTATTTTACTTAGTTATTTTGAAACGACTTTTGTATGAAAACCATATAAGTACTAGTAGGTTTTTAGAATTAAATCAAGTAATTATACTTAATTCAAGCTTATTGAGATTGCACTATGGAGTTAAAGAAGTAAAGTGTTCCTTTGATTTTGAGGGAACGTGATATTCCTAAATTAAAAAATTAAGTTTTTATTTCTGGAAAATTATTTTATTTATCCGTTGCAAATGTATAGAAAATATTGGATATAAATTATTATTTAATATTATTTGGGTTTTAGGGTGTCACAACATGAAATAGCTTGAAAATGTCCAGATGAAATCCAAGGACCAGAAATTATAACTGTGTTCCTGGGTTCCGCGTCAGATTTCAAACACTGATCGTTCTCCTGGTCCTCGATTTATCTGACTTTTCGAGCGATTTTCATACCACTAGAACTTAAAATGGATTGAAACCCGTATTTTCGGACCAGACGATGGCTAGTGTTTGAAATTTGACATGGACCCCGAAATACAGTAATAAATTTGGAAGAAGATGTCTACAAGGGTCTCTCGGTCGGCGATTTCATTTGGTCTTTTCGGCCGATTTTCATACCCCTCGACAAAAATGGACCAAAATCTATATTTTCAGACCAGACGATGTCTAGTGTTTGAAATCTGACCCGAAATGAGAAACATTGTTATATATTTAGGAGAAGAATGCTAAAAGGGTCGCCCGATCCTCGATTTCATATGGACTTTTTAGGAGATTTTCGTACACCTCGACAAAAATGGACGGAAATCCTTAATTTCCAACAAGACGATGGCTAGTGTTTGAAATCTGACGCAGAACCCGATATACATTTATAAATTTAGACGATCCTAAATTTCATTTGGTCTTTTCGGGAAATTTTTGTACCACCTAACAAAAATGGAACAAAATCTCTATTCTCGGACCAGACGAGGGCTAGTGTTTCAAATTTGACGCGGAACCCAAAACACAGTTATAAATTTTGAAGAATTCTTTAAGGGTCTCCTTCTCCTCGATTTCATCTAGACTTTTTAGGCAATTTTCGTACCACCCGACAAATTAGGGACCAAAATTTGTATTTTTGAACCAGACGATGACTAGTGTTTGAAAATCTGACGCAGAACCAGAAAGATTGTTATGAATTTTGGATTAGAATGCTATAAGGGTTTCCCGGTCCTCGATTTCATCTGGACTTTTCGGGCGATTTTCATACCACCCGACAAAAATGGACAAAAATCAGTATTTCCTGAACAGACGAGGCCAAGTGTTTGAAATTTGAATCGGAACCTGATATGCAGTTATAATTTGGAGAAGATGCTATAAGTCTCCCAGTCCTGATTTTTTAGTTGGACTTTTCGGGTGATTTCATTACCATGACTAAAATGGGTGAAATCCATATTTTTGGACCCGACGATGGCTAGTGTTGAAATTTGACATTTGAACCCAAATACATTTATAAATTAGAAGAAGATGTTTAAGGGTCTCTCGGTCGTCGATTCATTCTGAAACTTCAACGATGTCGTACCCCCTAAACAAAAATGGACCAAAATCTATATTTTCGAACTATACGAGGCTAGTGTTTGGAAATTCTGAATCGGAATATGAAACACTGTTAATAACTAGTGTATATTACCACCATAATAAAAATGGCTAGTGTTATATTACCACCCGACTAAAGGACCGAATTCGTATTTTTTGACCAAACAATGGTAGTGTTTGAAATCCGACACGGAACTCGAAACACAATTATAAATTTAGGAGAATAATGTTATAAGGGTCTCTCGGTCCTCGATTTCATCTAAACTTTTCAAGCGATTTTCTTACCCTTCGATAAAAAAGGACCGAAATCTATATTTTCGGACCAGACGATGGCAAGTGTTTAAAATCTTGCGCGGAACCTAAAAACCAGTAATAACTTTTGGAGAAGAATGATATCAAGGTCTCTCGGTCCTCAATTTCATCTGGACTTTTTGGGTGATTTTCGTATCACACGAAAAAAATCGACCGAAATTTTTATTTTCGAACAAGATGATTGCTAGTGTTTGAAATCTGACACGGAACCCGAAACTCAATTATAAATTTAGGAGAAGAATGCTATAAGGGTCTCCCGGTCCTCGATTTCAACTGGGCTTTTCGGGCGATTTTCAAACCACCCGACAAACATGGTCTGAAATCTGTATTTTCGAACAAGACAATTTCTAGTGTTTGCAATCTGAGGCGAAACCCGAAACTCAGTTATAAATTTAGGAGAAGAATGCTTTAAGGGCCTCTTGGTCCTCGATTTCAGCTGGACTTTTCGGGCGATATTTGTACCCCTCGACAAAAATAAACTGAAATCTGTAATATCGGACCAGACGATGGCTAGTGTTTGATATCTGACACGAAACTCGTAACACTATTATATATTTAGGAGAAGAATGGTTTAAGGTTCTCCAGGTCCTTGATTTCACCTGGACTTTTAAAATGATTTTCTTACCACCCGACTAAAATGGACCGAAATCCGTATTTTCGAACAAGAGATGCTTGTATTTGTTAACCGGAACTTGATACACAATATAAATTAGATGAAGAATGTTATAAGTTCTCGGTCCTCATCTCTCTAAACTTTCCAGCAATTTTCGAACCCTCGACAAAAAATGACCAAAAATCTATATTTTCAGACCAGAACGATGGCTAGTGTTTGAAATCTGACCGAAATGAGAAACATTTATATATTTGGAGAAGAATGCTTTAAGGCACTACGCGAAAAATGCGATGTTATAGCCTCCTTTTAAATAGCGCATACTAATACAAGCGCTGTTGTAATATATTAAAAAATAACGAGCCTATAAACTAGCGCTTTTTGACAAGCACTGTGAAAAAGCCTGTTATAGGGTCATATAGCGTTGCGCATAATGTTTATAATGTTACAGCGCCTTTACACAAGCGCTGTAAAATGAAGCGCCCTCACATAATGTTTTACATGCTTCTAGGACAAGCGCTGTAAAAGACTTCGCGCTTTCAATATAATTAAATGACCTATTACAGTGCTTTTTTCAGAAGCGTTGTAAAAGACATGCATTTTCAAATAATTAAATGAAATATTAGAGCGATTTTTTTACAAGCGCTATAAAAGCCTTGCGCTTTCACATAATTAAAGGACCTATTAGAGCGCTTATTCTACAAGCGCTGCAAAAGCAATTGAAGAAGATCTTCGGGATTGTCCTAAAATGTTTGAGAGTTTGTTGAGTGATGCAGAGAAACCATTATATAATGGTTGTACTAAATTCACAAGACTATCCGCGATATTAAAGTTGTACAACTTAAGAGCGAGTAATGGATGGTCTGATAAAAGCTTCACAGAATTATTAACACTCTTAAAAGATATGTTGCCAGATGATAATGAACTTCCCAGTCGAACCTATGAGGCTAAACGAATTTTGTGCTCTATTGGCATGAGTTACGAAAGGATTCATGTGTGTCCTAACGATTGCATTTTATTTCGAAACGAATATGGAATACTAAAAGGTGTGTCCAGAAATGCAATGTCTCTCGATATAAGAAGAAAGAATCTACTCCAGCAAAAGTCGTGTGGTAATTTTCCTATATACCAAGCATTTTAGTTGCATGTATCGCAGTGAAGAAGAATTCAAAAACACTTGACATGGCATGCAGATGAAAAGAATTAGAGATGGAATGTTTTCGACACCCTGCTGCAGATTCACCCACAATGGGCAAAAATTATCACGAGTATCTTGAATTCGGGATAGAGTAAAGAAATCTAAGACTTGCACTTTCTATTGGATGGAATGAAGCCACATGGTCTTTAAAAGCATCTCACGCAGCACAATGGCCTGTGATTTTGTTGATTTATAACCTACCTTCCATGGTTATGTATGAAGCGTAATTTTATGATGTTGTCTCTGTTAATTTCTAGACCAAAACAACCGGGGAATGAATCGATGTGTACTTGACTCCTTTAATTGAAAATTTAAAATTATGTGGGAGACAGGTGTGGAAGTTTATGATGGGTATAAGAAAGAGTGTTTCAATTTGAGGGCTATGTTGTTCGGCACAATTAATGATTTCCAGCATATGGTAATTTATCAGGATATAGCATTAAAGGTCAGTGTGCATGTCCTATATGTGAAGAGAGTACAAATTGGATGCGGTTGAAACATTGTAAGAAGAATGTGTTTCTTGGCCATCGTAGATTTTTACCTATAGTCATCAGTATCTTTGGTGGAGAAATGCATTCAATGGAAAATCAGAGGAAGTAAAGCTCCTTTAGCACCGACTAGAATATGAAAATACTTGAAAAAGTAAGAAGGTTTGACCAATAAATTTTGACAAACCTTTTGCGGGAGAGCTGGTCCAACTGGTGAAAGAAAAAAAGTCATTTCTTTGAATGCCATGATTGGAAGTCATTGTATATAAGACATTTCCTCGATGTGATGCATCTTGAAAAAATGTATATGATAGTGTTATTGTTACGTTACTAATGTTCCAGGAAAGTCTAAAGATGGCATCAATGCAAGATTGGACTTGGTCGATATGGGAATAAGAAATGAATTGTGTTCCGTAAAGAAAGGAAATCGCACATATCTACCTCTAGCTGCTCATACTCTATCTAGAAAGGAAAAAATTGTTTTATGTAAATTTCTACATGAAGTTAAAGTTCCAGAAGGATACTCTTCAAACATTAAAAATTTGGTTTGTATGAAAGACCTAAAGTTAAAAGGTTTGAAGACCCATGATTGTCATATTCAAATGGAGCATTTTACCTGAAAAAGTTCGACGAGCCTTAACTAGATTATGTTTCTTCTTCAAGGAAATTTGTAGTAAAGTGATCGATCCTCAGAAATTACCGACATTCCAGAGGGAAATTGTTGTTACTTTGTGTGAACTTGAAATGTATTTCCCACCTTCATTTTTTGATATAATGGTTCACCTTACTGTTCATCTGGTTAAGGAGACAAAACTTTGTGGGCCAACTTATATGAGCTGGATATATCCGATAGAACATATATGAAATATTAAAAGGGTCACGTAAAAAGTAGAGTCGACCAGAAAGGTTTGTATTGCTGAAACGGTACATTGTTTGAAGAAGCTGCTAAATTTTTTTTACTGAATATCTTGTCCAATGTTGAATCATAGGGCTTCCCATGTCTAAGTCATTCGGCAAGAATCATCAGGAGAAGGGATAATGGAGAGACTAAATGACTATATTCAGGCAGAAAGGGAGTAGGCACAATTGTATGTTCTGCACAATGATGATGAGGTTCAACCGTAGTTACAATACACATGGATCGTTATCTCGTTGAACATGAATAGGAATCAAAATTGGATACTCGAGAGCACAATCGAAGTTTCTATAACATGGTTAAAGAATCACATAATGTCAAAATTTGATATAACCCCGATCAATTTCTCAGAGATTGACGTGGCTAGCAAATGGTCCGAGTTACATGTCTTTTCTTACACTGGTTATGTTATTAACGGCTACACATTTTTATACCAAATAATTACAAGATGATCAGACCCACTATGCAAAATAGCGTGAGTCACCCTTGTAGCTGAAGCGATGCATGTCTCAAGTGCAAAAGACAAAAACCCAATATAATGCAAATCATCATATTGTTGGGGTTATCGAGCGGATATGGGAGTTAGACTACACAGTGTTTCGTGTTCCTATATTTGGTTGCAAGTGGGTCGATAATAATAATGGCGTTCGAATTGATGAGTGAGGGTTATTGCTTGTCGATTTTAAGTAGGGTGGGATACAAAGACGAGCCTTTTATATTAGCGTCGCAAGCTTAAACAAGTGTTTATGTCACTGATCCTGCTGAAGATAAATGGTCTGTTGTCCCTATCGACAAATAAAATAATGATGATAACAATAATGATGAAGATGTTTGTAATGATCTTTTATTTGCAAACATCACAACAACACATGAAAATTGATTCAACTGATGATGGTTATATCTTAGAGATGATCAGATGAGGGAATTTGGATTAATCCATCGTTTCGTATTGTAAATGGACAAACAAAATGTGAATCCCACCAGGAAAAGAAGAAGGGCATCTTAATGTACATGTTTATTGTTTTATATAAGCCATGTAATCTGATCTGAGTTAATGTAATTTAATTGTTTGAACATGTTTTAATTGTTTATATAAGCAGCCATGTATTTGATTTTCTGATTAATTTATTTTCTGCTTTTATTTAACTTGATTTGAGTGTTTTATACTAAGTTCATGTAATTGAATATAAACTAGTAAATTTACATGAACTGAACTTAATATAAATTTGTAATTACATGAAACTGAATTGATCTGAACTGAAAAAGAGCCTTTATAAAAATAAAATAAGGAGGCCTTTTAGAGCGGTTATTTGAAAAAAGCGTTGTAAAAGGATTTTAAAAAACATTCATATAACATAAGAAAACAAGGAGGTCTTTTACAGCTTTTATTAGAAAAGCGTTGTAAAAGAGCATTTTAAAAAATAAAATAAGGAGGCCTTTTAAGAGCGTTTATTTGAAAAAGCATTGTAAAAAACTTAAAAAAAACAATCATATAACGTAAGAAAACAAGGAGGTCTTTTACAGCGCTTATTTGAAAAAGCGTTGTAAAAGAGACTTTTTAAAAATAAAATAAGGAAGGCCTTTTAGAGCGCTTATTTGAAAAGCGCTGTAAAAGGCTTTAAAAAAAACATTCATATAACGTAAGAAAAACAAGGAGGTCTTCTACAGCGCTTATGTGAAAAAGCGCTGTAAAAGGCTTTTTAAAAAAAACATTCATATAACTAAAGAAAACATGTAAGTCATGAGCCTCCCTGATCATGTTTTTGGATTTAATTCCTAACACATGTACATGTGAAATATTTGATTGATCTTAATGTTTTGAATTGAGAAATATTTTCAGGCAAACAAGCAGACACACACACTTGGAACAATAACTTGCAACCCAAGGAATCAACCAAAGTTGGAGGATGCACTTGAGAAAGACGCAAAATGTATAGTGTTATTAGGTGTCATAGTAATAAGTTTAGTAGACTAATCACTATGGTCTCACACTTAAGCCTTTGCCAATGAATATAAATCAATCAACAAATAAAGCAATTGATGAATCAATTGATAAATCGATTGTCTGACTCAGAACAAGTGTTTTCACTAAACAAATCGATTGGGCAATCGATTAGTTAAATGTTTTTGGTGAAACCTGAGTTCTGGGATATACTCTAATCGATTGGACAATCAATTGAGCAATCCATTAGCAATCGATTTAGCAAGTCACAGAAACAACCAGTTATGGAAACAATCGATTGACAAATCGATTGTGACCAAGTTTTAAAATCAGAAATAAGTTCTGTGATGCAACAAATCGATTGGGACATCAATTGATTTAGTTTTCTAAACTCCAAGTTTGAAGCAATCGATTAGGCAATCGATTGCAGATAATCATTCATCAGAACAAACTTTGATTAAATCGATTGACAAATAGATTTTGTCAAAATGACTGAGGTTCTGTAACAAGAACAATCGATTGGCAATCGATTTGACGTATGCCTGAGACACTTTGATCAGACACAACCGATTGGAAAATCGATTGATGCAAAAGTCTGATTCACTGTGATCAGCACAATCGATTGACGAATCGAATTGAAGCTCTTTTTTAAGTTACAGAAAGGTTTCAACTCATTGCCATCGATTTATGATTGTGATTGTGAAATCGACTGAGAAAATTGATTGTTTTGATCTCGTTGTTGGAACAAAACATCTATAATCGATTACTCAATCAATTTGAAAGAAAATCATAGTTTCAGTTCTGATTGATGTATTAAAAAAGAATCGATTGGCAAATCGATCATGCTTTATGTTGTTGTGATTCAAGAAAACAAGACCTGCGAAAATCGATTAGGCAATCGATTAAAGCTTTATAAAATCGATTGGGAAATCGATTGTCCTGGTGTTTTCTTTGAATTATATAAGCTGATTCAATCACTTTTGAAAGAAGAACTTTCACATCTTTTGAAATCTTTGACACCACATCTTTTGAAAAACTTTTCACAACCTTTGAACAACCTTGAGAGAAAAGTTTACAATCTCACAAACATTCATTGCCAAAATACCTTTTTGTGTGAGAACCAATATAGTGATTGAGTCAGATTCATGATACTTCTTTAGTTCTTTGTAAATACAATTATTTGTACTGAAAAGGTTAGAAAATCCAGTTTGGAAACTGGTAGCTATCTTCGTTGTTGAGAGGACTCATCAAGAAGAAGTTTTACTGTGATCTTGGAAGAGTTTGTAGAGGAACTCTGGGATACAGTGGTCGCCGAATAGAATAGAGAGAGAGTTTTTAAGATTGATAGGCCGGGACGCTGGAACATCTGTAAAACACTCTAAGATTCTAATTGTAAAATGCCGAAATCGTTTTATTCGGGCTGGACGTAGGTCGTCAGATAGACGACTGAACTAGTATAAAATCTTGGTGCCATCTCTCTATCCCTTATCTCTTTACTTTTCATGTTCATCTTGTATGCGATCTAATATTTTCGCTGTGTACTTTATGTATGAATCTTGCATAGTTAATATAGGAAATTAAAATTGAACCGTTCGATTTGATCTTAATTCTCTATTCTTAATCAAAGAAGTCATATTTTTCTCCAACAAACAAGAGGTTTTTTACAGCGCTTATGTGAAAAAGCTTTGTAAAAGAGCCTTTTTAAAAAAATAAAATAAGGAGGCCTTTTAGAGCGCTTTTCCAACAAGTGATTGAAAAGGCTTAGGTCTTTTAGAGAACTTTCCACAAGCGCTGTAAAAGGCTTCTAAAAAAGCGTTGTCATAGGATTTTATATATAACAGTAAACCGCTTCAGTTTCCTCTTTATTACGTAAACTTCACTAGCATCTCCTCTTCATCGTTCTTTCTCTTCCTTTGCGAACCTATCATCTCTTCCATTATGAACTTTATTTCACGATAACTCTACCTGTTCGAACAGTATTTCCATCCACGATCATCTCTCCCATTACACAGCATATTTTTCATTGAAATAACGTAGACCTCAATAACGATTTCTTTTGAACATATTTCTGCGAATGTATTTCTGCAAACCTCATTTCTGCACATACTATTCTTCGAACCCTCACATCAGGTACTGATGTTATTAAATTTTTGTTATCACTCACATGCATGTTAGCTTGTTAAGTTATACTGATACTGATCGTACTTAGATATTGCAGTTGAGGCTGTTGAAGTTATACTGAATTGGTATGTTGAACTTGTGTAATAAATGGGATACCACCAAAGATTAGAATGTCAAAATGAAGAAGTTCACACACAAATACTTACGAAGATGAATCAAACGTGGGTGCAACCATATCAAAAGGTCATAAAGCAAGAGCAGTGGCATTAAATTTGAGGTATACTATCCTCTGTTGCTGTTTTTTTTTTTTTATCTTTTTTGAAAGCATGTACTTACTATATGAGTTATTAGGGTTGGATGGTAATGAAGTGGTCAAACATTTGACCCACAGCTCCAGTTTGTAAGTTACTTGGGGCTGTTTTCGTCAGAATATCTCTGTAACACCCATTCATTATATTATATACTGTAATCTTTTTAGTAATTTCTATATTAAATAATAATAATCTATGTGTAAATATTAAATTAAATTTTATCACACTCTATTCTACTAAAATTATAACTTCATTTTTATAATGTTGTTTGACGGGACAATTACATAGGATAATACGATGTCATATTTCATAGAATGGACATTTTTTATTTGATTAGTTTCGATAATCATAAAATTATGTGTTAGATTTGTTTGTTTTATTTTCTTATTGTGAAGGTATTCTTGTCTTCTTGATATTATTTTAGTTGATAAAATATTAGTTGAATTATTTAATTAAATTAGAATTTAAATAAAGTTTAATTGTTTGTTATTTTATTTGCGACCAAATAAGTATTTCATTGGAGATTATTATAGAGTTAGTGAACCAAGCTTATGTATAAGTGTTTTGAAATAATTTTGGTCATCCTCTAAAAATAAAAATAAGTGACTTGATTATTCTTGTTACCTCTTATGACAAGTTTTTATGACAATTCAATGGTAGTTTCTGGCTAATGTGCATTAATTATTTTAAACACTTTAATTTATTTAAAGGAAGATTATAATTTAATTATAAGTTTTTTGTGTGAATTAAGAGTGGACACAAAAAGACTATTGTCCTTCTTTGTATATCATGCATTCATCTCTTTTAAACTAAAATTAAATTTTATTTTAATTGGTCTACAAAATAATCTCTATTAAAGATCTGTTTTGATTTCATACTATTAGATATAAAAATTAAAGGATGATGGTACAATCTCTAAATTACTTATTTAGTTAAAATTGGTGTGTGACACGTCCAAATATGGTGCGACTTATTAGTTAGATTATTAACTCATACACTGGATTCAATTGACTTTGTACCTAATAAATTAAAGAAATAATATAGGGTAGCATAATGTTGGAATAAGTGCACTCAATTTTAGACAACAAATCAAGGGTAGTATTGCAACGAAATAGCTATATGTTATCATACATTCCATGAGCCTCTTGTTGTTCACCCTATTTGTCATTCTATACACTATCAAAATAATTTTCTATGTCGTAAATCCAAGTATTCTACGGTGTTGAATTTCATTATTGGCGTCATGAGCTATTCCGTGCGAATTTAAGGGTAAGAAAGAAGCGCAAAGGTAAGGGCTTTCCCCATGCAAGGTTAGGCTAATATTATTAATAGTTGGTAGAATATTGATATCGTTTTGATGTCTAAAAAAAAATTTGATTTTTAATTGCCGTTAAAGAATTTAACTAATAAATTTACTTTTATGAGTAATTAGTTGGTTTGATAAACTTAATGTATAAATTTCGATTTATTAGTAAACATGAGTAATTGTTTTAATGTCAATTGATGTAAGTTATTATTTGTGTGTTGTTCATGTGTACTTAATTATAAAGCTATGATTTTTATTATGATCTCATGAGTAATATTTTTTAGGATGTCTTTAATTTAAAGTCTCGATTTTTGTGCTATTTCATTTCAAAGTTTAGATTTTTAAGAAATCTATATGAGTCTTTGGGGAATTGGTGTAAAGTTTTAATTTTAATTATGATAACATGATTAAGTTGATTTTTGTGATGTGTTTAGCGGCAAACCTTGATTTGTATGTCTAAATGATTAATAATCGGAGAAAATTTATAGTAGAAGAAATAAAGTTTATATTTGTATGTGTTATTCGTTATTTGAGTTTTGATGTCTATCAATAACACGTCGTTAATCCAATTTTATAGTTTATAAAATGAAAGTTATGACTGCAAGACATTTATTCACGTGTTTGTGTGTTATATATTTGGGATAACAAAATTATTGACTCTTGATTGTAAGCGTCTATGAGAATAAAACTTTGATGTCTTATGTAATTAAAATTTAATGTTAAATATTTTATCTTTGTGGTTGCCTAAGTTAGGAGCGATTTGTGTTTTAAATAATATTATCTTTGTGGTTGCCTAAGTGGCTGGTGATTTGAGTTTTAAATAATGTTATCTTTGTGGTTGCCTAAGTGGCTGGTGATTTGTGTGAT
>PGWS01017388.1:0-11783 GCA_002896235.1 Cicer reticulatum
ATGTTTTGAAAATTAATGCATGGTTATGGAAAGAGTATTACAAAAATAGATTAAGTAACAATTAATTTGTTTTAGAAAATATAAAAATAATAATAGTAAAACATATATTAAATAAGGACAAATGGGCGTGACCATTTATGTTAACCCTAATTATGTAATAAAATAAAAATAAGAAAAGTAAGAAAGGAGCTGCACTAGCCGTTTAAACAAAGGGAAACAACAACAACAACCTATAGTTTGACACCGACGATCGATAATTGTTCATGAAAAGTTTCTCTGTTCTCGTCACCAAATTTCAGTAAGTCGTTTTATTCATTTAGGTAGTCAAATAAACATACTTCCTCAGATTTTTAACATCCAATTTTCTCTCTAAAAATCCCCGAACTTCTCTAGTTGTTAAATTACTTAGTTTGAACCGTTCTCCTTCACCGTAAGTCCGATTGAGTGAAACCAACGCCAAAACGACCGTGTGAAAAAATTGTTATTTTATCCAATGATTTGTTTTCTGATTTATGGTAAGTTTCCTTGACCGAATTTTGAATTAGTTTTTAGAGATCATCTCATAAACTATTTTTAACGTTTACCCATAAACTGCCGAGTTAGAATGATTGATCGACAAAGAGCCAATGAACAAAGCTGTTTGCTCGTGGAATCGTATTCGTGTGTGAAAGCGTCAAAATAAGGTAAGGGGTGAGAGAGCGTTTAAATTCATGACTATAATATATTGTGAGATGAACGGGAAAACTGTATTTCCCAACGATTCATCTAGGGCTCGCTACGTAGTACAGCAATAGCCCTTTGAGTGATAAATTAATTAAATCTAGAAATAAGAAAATTGTGAGATTAAATGTGAAATAGAAATATTTATAAGGTGTTGATTGATTTAATTTCGTTTAAATGTGTGATATTTTATATTATTGTGATATTTAACATTATTGTGATATTTGATATTATTGTGATATTTGAAATTATTGTGATATTTGATGTTATTGTGATATTTGATGTTATTGTGATATTTGATATCATTGTGTTATTTGATTTCAAATGAATTTAGTGCATATGTTTGATTAAATGAGTTTATGTGAATGTAGTGTATAATGTAAGTTAATTTGATGATGATGTGTGATTTATAATATAAATCTATGATAAGTTATGTGATGATAATTGATGATGTTTTATTGATGATATTGATTCTATAAAATTGTGATGAGTTTATGTGATGAGATGTGATTAATGATAGTGATATTGTGATGAGAAATATTGGAATTAACCCCATAGTTGATGAATAATGGTGATTTCGATTTGTGTTTGAGATGACGGTTTTAATGGAGTATCATATACCAACGAGGGGAGAAAATAAATATTGTGAATTTGTTAAGTGAAGATTATTTTGTCATCATATAGGTAGGGCCTGACAAGCCTAGTGATTCCGGGGAAGTACAACTGAATGAGCTGATCGTGGCGGTCTGCTGTCGAGCCTTAAAGGCAAGATTGTTAAGACCTTGGAGGTATTCGGGTGGGGAATTCCTAGGTGACTTGGAGGTCGCACTCCAAATGTCGGGAGCTACCACGCAACACACGTTTACCTCGACTGTCACGTATATGTGTCTCGGGTTGAGTTTGAGGGGATCTATGAGGACAGGCCAATTTGAATTGTCCGTCCACCGGGATGGTGGCATAGTATCAAGCATCCTAACCAAGTACTTCAGAGTTAGAATGGTACCACATTGTGAAGTAGAGTCTAAGCTCATGCATAGCATTGCATTTACTTGTGATTGTTTTGTGGTGATTGATGTGTTTCAAAAGTAATAATAATTACTCTTAGATGATTTGATGCATATTATAATGAGATGATTATCTACTTGAGCGAATTTGATGTTATAATATGATACTATTTACTTAAATATTTTGATATATCGTAATGTAATTATGATACGGTCTATTATGATAGTTGCATGTTCTTCTTACTTATATTATACTATTAACATGATTTTGAAACTCACCTCCTTCGTTGTTTGTGTTTTGACTGGCTTGGCCCTGCGTTTGTGAAATCGCAGTTGTTACAGGTTAATAAGTCATGAAGTTCAAGTTTGGGAGGAACCCGCTCTGATAGGTGATACCGGGAATAAGGGTTGTAATTTGTATTTTACTTATTTATTTTGAAACGAATTTTGTATGAAAACCATATAAGTACTAGTAGGTTTTTAGAATTAAATCAAGTAATTATACTTAATTCAAGCTTATTGAGATTTCACTATGGAGGAAAGAAGTTAAAGTGTTCCTTTTGATTTTTGAGAAACGTGATATCCTAAATTAAAAATTAAAGCTTTATTTTCTTGGAAACATATTTTTATTTATCCGCTGCAATGTTATAGAAATATGATATAATTTATTATATATATTATTTTGGGGTTTAGGGTGTCACAACATGAAAATAGCCTGAAATGTCCAGATGAAATCCAAGACCAGAAGACTCTTATAGCATTTTCCCCTAAACTTATAATTGTGTTCCGGGTTCCGCGTCAGATTTCAAACACTAGCCATCGTCTCCTGGTCCTCGATTTCATCTGGACTTTTCGGGCGATTTTTCATACCACTAGACTAAAATGGATTGAAACCCGTATTTTCGGACCAGACGATGGCTAGTGTTTTGAAATTTGACATGGACCCCGAAATACAATAATAAATTTAGAAGAAGATGGCTACAAGGGTCTCATCGGTCGGCGATTTCATTTGGTCTTTTCGGCCGATTTTTCATACCCCTCGACAAAAATGGACCAAAATCTATATTTTCAGACCCTAGTGTTGAAATCTGAGCCGAAATGAGAAACATTGTTATATATTTAGGAGAATAATGCTAAAAGGGTCGCCCGATCCCTCAATTTCATATGGACTTTTAGGAGATTTTCGTACACCTCGACAAAATGGACGAAATCCTTAATTTCCAACAAGACGATGGCTAGTGTTTGAAATCTGACGCAGAACCCGATATACATTTATAAATTTAGACGATCCTAAATTTCATTTGGTCTTTTCGGGAAATTTTTGTACCACCTAACAAAAATGGAACAAAATCTCTATTCTCGGACCAGACGAGGGCTAGTGTTTCAAATTTGACGCGGAACCCAAAACACACAGTTATAAATTTTGAAGAATTCTTTAAGGGTCTCCTTCTCCTCGATTTCATCTAGACTTTTTAGGCAATTTTCGTACCACCCGACAAATAAGGGACCAAAATTTGTATTTTTGAACCAGACGATGACTAGTGTTTGAAAATCTGACGCAGAACCAGAAAAGACTGTTATGAATTTTGGATTAGAATGCTATAAGGGTTTCCCCGGTCCTCGATTTCATCTGGACTTTTTTGGGCAATTTTTCATACCACCCGACAAAAATGGACAAAAATCAGTATTTCCTGAACAGACGAGGCCAAGTGTTTGAAATTTGAATCGGAACCTGATATGCAGTTATAAATTTTGGAGAAGAAATGCTATAAGGGTCTCCCAGTCCTTGATTTTAGTTGGACTTTTCGGGTGATTTTCATACCACTAGACTAAAATAGGTTGAAAATCCGTATTTTCGGACCAGACGATGGCTAGTGTTTGAAATTTGACATTGAACCCGAAATACATTTATAAAATTAGAAGAAGAATGTTATAAGGGTCTCTCGGTCGTCGATTTCATCTGAACTTTTTCAGACGATTGTCGTACCCTCAACAAAAATGGACCAAAATCTATATTTTCGAACTAGACGATGGCTAGTGTTTGAAATCTGAATCGGAATATGAAAACACTGTTATAACTAGTGTTATATTACCACACGACTAAAATGGCTAGTGTTATATTACCACCCGACTAAATGGACCGAAATTCGTATTTTTGAACAAAAACAATGGCTAGTGTTTGAAATCCAACACGGAACTCGAAACACAGTTATAATTTAGGAGAATAATGTTATAAGGGTCTCTCGTCCTCGATTTCATCTAGAATTTTCAAGCGATTTTCTTACCCTTCGACAAAAAAGGACCGAAATCTATATTTTCGGACCAGACGATGGCAAATGTTTAAAATATGGTGCGGAACCTAAAAACCAGTAATAACTTTTTGAGAAGAATGATATCAAGGTCTCCCGGTCCTATTTTCATCTGGACTTTTGGGTGATTTTCGTACCACCAGAAAAAAATCGACCGAAAATTTGTATTTTCGAACAAGATGATTGCTAGTGTTTGAAATCTGACACGGAACCCGAAACTCAATTATAAAATTTAGGAGAAGAATGCTATAAGGGTCTCCCGGTCCTCGATTTCAACTGGGCTTTTCGGGCGATTTTCAATACCACCCGACAAACATGGTCTGAAATCTGTATTTTCGAACAAGACAATTTCTAGTGTTTGCAATCTGAGGCGAAACCCGAAACTCAGTTATAAATTTAGGAGAAGAATGCTTTAAGGGCCTCTTGGTCCTCGATTTCAGCTGGACTTTTCGGGCGATATTTGTACCCTCGACAAAAATAACTGAAATCTGTAATATCGGACCAGACGATGCTAGTGTTTGATATCTGACACGAAACTCGTAACACTATTATATATTTAGGAGAAGAATGGTTTAAGGTTCTCCAGGTCCTTGATTTCATCTGGACTTTTAAAATGATTTTCTTACCCACCGACTAAATGAACCGAAATTCGTATTTTCGAACAAGACGATGACTTGTATTTGTATTATGACGCGGAACTTGATACACAATTATAAAATTTAGATGAGAATGTTATAAGGGTTTCTCGGTCCTCAATTTCTTCTAAACTTTCCAGGCAATTTTCGAACCCCTCGACAAAAAATGGACCAAAATCTGTATTTTCAGACCAGACGATGGCTAGTGTTTGAAATCTGACCCGAAATGAGAACATTGTTATATATTTAGGGAGAAGAATGCTTTAAGGCACTACGCGAAAAATGTCATTTTATAGCGCTCCTTTTATAGCGCATACTAAATACAAGCGCTGTTGGTAAATATATTTTAAAAATAACGGAGCCTATAACAGCGCTTTTTTGACAAGCGCTGTGAAAAAAGCGCTGTTGTAGGGTCATATAGCGTTTGCGCATAATGTTTATAATGCTTTTACAGCGCTTGTACACAAGCGCTGTAAAAATGAAGCGCCCTCACATAATGTTTTACAGTGCTTTTAGGACAAGCGCTTAAAAGACTTGCGCTTTCAAATAATTAAATGACCTATTACAGTGCTTTTTTCAGAAGCGTTGTAAAAGACATCATTTTCAAATAATTAAATGAAATATTAGAGCGCTTTTTTTTACAAGCGCTATAAAAGCCTTGCGCTTTCACATAATTAAAGGACCTATTAGAGTGCTTATTCTACAAGCGCTGCAAAAAGCAATTGAAGAAGATCTTCGGGATTGTCCTAAAATGTTTGAGAGTTTGTTGAGTGATTCAGAGAAACCATTATATAATGGTTGTACTAAAATTCACAAGACTATCCGCGATATTAAAGTTGTACAACTTAAAAAGCGAGTAATGGATGGTCTGATAAAAGCTTCACAGAATTATTAACACTCTTAAAAGATATGTTGCCAGATGATAATGAACTTCCCAGTCGAACCTATGAGCTAAACGGAATTTTGTGCTCTATTGGCATGAGTTACGAAAGGATTCATGTGTGTCCTAACAATTGCATTTTATTTAGAAACGAATATGAATTACTAAAGGTGTGTCTGAAATGCAATGTCTCTCGATATAAGAAGAAAGAATCTACTCCAGCAAAAGTCGTGTGGTATTTTCCTATAATACCAAGATTTAGGCGCATGTATTGTAGTGAAGAAGATTCAAAACACTTGACATGGCATGCAGAATGAAAGAATTAGAGATGGAATGTTTTGACACCCTGCAGATTCCCCCACAATGGGCAAAAATTGATCACGATTTTCTTGAATTCGGATAGAGTAAAGAAATCTAAGACTTGCACTTTCTATTGATGGAATGAATCCACATGGTCTTCAAAGCATCTCACGCAGCACATGGCCTGTGATTTTGTTGATTTATAACCTACCTCCATGGTTATGTATGAAGCATAATTTATGATGTTGTCTCTGTTAATTTTCTGGACCAAACAACCGGGGAATGATATCGATGTGTACTTGACTCCTTTAATTGAAAATTTAAAAATTATGTGGGAGACAGGTGTGGAAGTTTATGATAGGTATAAGAAAGAATGTTTCAATTTGAGGGTTATGTTGTTCGGCACAATTAATGATTTTCCAGCATATGGTAATTTATCCGGATATAGCATTAAAGGTCAGTGTGCATGTCCTATATGTGAAGAGAGTACAAACTGGATGCAGTTGAAACATTGTAAGAAGAATGTATTTCTTGTACATCGTAGATTTTTACCTTATAGTCATCAGTATCTTTGGGTGGAGAAATGCATGGAAAATCAATGGATATGAAATACTTGAAAAAGTAGAAGGTTTGACCAATAAATTTGACAAACCTTTTGCGGGAGAGCTGGTCCAAACTGGGTGAAAGAAAAAGTCAATTTTCTTGGAATTGCCAAATTGGAAGTCATTGTATATAAGACATTTCCTCGATGTGATGCATATTGAAAAAATGTATTTGATAGTGTTATTGTTACGTTACTCAATGTTCCAGGAAAGTCTAAAGATGGCATCAATGCAAGATTGGACTTGGTCGATAGGGGAATAAGAAAATGAATTGTGTTCCGTAAAGAAAGGAAATCGCACATATCTACCTCTAGCTGCTCATACTCTATCTAGAAGGAAAAAAATTGTTTTATGTAAATTTCTACACGAAGTTAAACTTCCAGAAGGATACTCTTCAAAACATTAAAAATTTGGTTTGTATGAAAGACCTCAAGTTAAAAGGTTTGAAGACCCATGATTGTCATATTCTAATGGAGCATTTTCTACCAATAGGTATACGTTCCATTTTACCTGAAAAATTTCGACGAGCCTTAACTAGATTATGTTTCTTCTTCAAGGAAATTTGTAGTAAAGTGATCGATCCTCAGAAATTTACCGACATTCCAGAGGGAAATTGTTGTTACTTTGTGTGAACTTGAAATGTATTTCCCACCCTCATTTTTTGATATAATGGTTCACCTTACTGTTCATCTGGTTAAGGAGACAAAACTTTGTGGGCCACCTTATATGAGATGGATGTATCCGATAGAACGATATATGAAAATATTAAAAGGGTACGTAAAAAGTAGAAGTCGACCAGAAGGTTGTATTGCTGAACGATACATTGTTGAAGAAGCTGCTAAATTTTTTACTGAATATCTGTCCAATGTTGAATCCATAGGGCTTCCCATGTCTCGTCATTCGGGAAGAATATCAGGAGAAGGGATAATTGGAAGGAGACTAATGACTATATCAAGGACAGAATGGGAGTAGGCACAATTGTATGTTCTGCACAATGATGATGACGTTTCAACCGTATGTTACAATACACATGGATCAGTTATCTCGTTTGAACATGAATAGGAATCAAAATTGGATAACTCGAGAGCACAATCGAAGTTTTTATAACATGGTTAAAGAATCACATAAATTCAAAGTTTGATATAGACCCTGGATCATTTCACAGAGATTGACGTGGCTAGCAAATGGTCCGAGTTTACATGTCTTTTCTTACACTGGTTATATTATTAACGGCTACACATTTTATACCAAAGAACAAGATGATCATACCACTATGCAAAATAGCGGAGTCACCCTCGTAGCTGAAGCGATGCATGTCTCAAGTGCAAAAGACAAAAACCCCAATATATGCAAATCTATCATATTTTGGGGTTATCGAGCGGATATGGGAGTTAGACTACACAGTGTTTCGTGTTCCTATATTTGGTTGCAAGTGGGTCGATAATAATAATGGCGTTCGAATTGATGAGTGAGGGTTATTGCTTGTCGATTTTAATAGGGTGGGATACAAAGACAAGCCTTTTATTTATAGCGTCGCAAGCTTAACAAGTGTTTTATGTCACTGATCCTGCTGATGATAAATGGTTTGTTGTCCTATCGACAAATAAAATAAGTGATGATAACAATAATGATGAAGATGTTGGTAATGATCTTTTATTTGCAACATCACAACAACCACATGAAATTGATTCAACTGATGATGGTTTATATCTTAGAGATGATCATGATGAGGGAATTTGGATTAATCCATCGTTTCGTATTGTAAATGGACAAACAAATGTGAATCCCACCAGGAAAAGAAGAAGGGCATCTTAATGTACATGTTTAATTGTTTTATATAAGCCATGTAATCTGATCTGAGTTAATGTAATTTAATTGTTTGAACATGTTTAATTGTTTTATATAAGCAGCCATGTATTTGATTTTCTGATTAATTTATTTTCTGCTTTTATTTAGCTTGATTTGAGTGTTTTATACTAAGTTCATGTAATTGAATATAAACTAGTAATTTACATGAACTGAACTTAATATAAATTTGTAATTTACATGAACTGAATTGATCTGAACTGGAAAAAGAGCCTTATAAAAATAAAAATAAGGAGGCCCTTTTAGAGCGGTTATTTGAAAAAGCGTTGTAAAAGGATTTTAAAAAAACATTCATATAACATAAGAAAACAAGGAGGTCTTTTACAGCTTTTATTAGAAAAAAGCGTTGTAAAAGAGCATTTTTTAAAAATAAAATAAGGAGGTCTTTTAGAGTGGTTTATTTGAAAAAGCATTGTAAAAGGCTTTTAAAAAAAACAATCATATATACGTAAGAAAACAAGGAGGTCTTTTACAGCGCTTATTGAAAAAGCGTTGTAAAAGAGCCTTTTTTAAAAATAAAATAAGGAGGCCTTTTAGAGCGCTTATTTGAAAAGCGCTGTAAAAGGCTTTTTAAAAAAACATTCATATAACGTAAGAAACAAGGAGGTCTTCTACAACGCTTATGTGAAAAAGCGCTGTAAAAGGCTTTTAAAAAAAACATTCATATAACATAAGAAAACAATGTAAGTCATGAGCCTCCCTGATCATGTTTTTGATTTAATTCCCAAACACACAGTACATGTGAAATATTTGATTGATCTAATGTTTTGAATTGAGAAATATTTCAGGCAAACAAGAAGACACCACACACTTGGAACAATAACTTGCAACTCAAGGAATCAACCAAAGTTGGAGGATGCACTTGAGAAAGACGCAAAAATGTATAGTGTTATTAGGTGTCATAGTAATAAGTTTAGTAGACTAATCACTATGGTCTCACACTTAAGCCTTTGCCAATGAATATAAATCAATCAACAAATAAAGCAATTGATGAATCAATTGATAAATCGATTGTCTGACTCAGAACAAGTGTTTTCACTAAACAAATCGATTGGGCAATCGATTAGTTAAATGTTTTTGGTGAAACCTGAGTTCTGGGATAACTCTAATCGATTGGACAATCAATTGAGCAATCCATTAAGCAATCGATTTAGCAAGTCACAGAAACAACCAGTTATGGAAACAATCGATTGACAAATCGATTGTGACCAAGTTTTAAAATCAGAAACAAGTTCTGTGATGCAACACAAATCGATTGGGACATCAATTGATTTAGTTTCTTAAACTCCAAGTTTGAAGCAATCGATTAGGCAATCGATTGCAGATAATCATTCATCAGAACAAACTTTGATTAAATCGATTGGCAAATAGATTTTGTCAAAATGACTGAGGTTCTGTAACAAGCACAATCGATTGGCAAATCGATTGACATTTATGCTGAGACACTTTGATCAGACACAACCGATTGGAAAATCGATTGATGCAAAAGTCTGATTCACTGTGATCAGCACAATCGATTGACGAATCGATTGAAGCTCTTTTTTAAGTTACAGAAAGGTTTCAACTCATTGCCAAATCGATTATGACTGTGATTGTGAAATCGACTGAGAAATTGATTGTTTTGATCTCGTTGTTGGAACAAAACATCTATAATCGATTACAATCAATCAATTTGAAGAAATCATAGTTTCAGTTCTGATTGATGTATTAAAAAGAATCGATTGGCAAATCGATTCATGCTTATATGTTCAAGATTCAAGAAAAACAAGACCTGCGAAAATCGATTAGGCAATCGATTAAAGCTTTATAAAATCGATTGGGAAATCGATTGTCCTGGTGTTTTCTTTGATATATATATAAGCTGATTCAATCACTTTGAAAGAAGAACTTTCACAACTTTTGAAAATCTTTGACACAATCTTTTGAAAAACTTTTCACAACCTTTGAACAACCTTGAGAGAAAAGTTTTACAATCTCACAAACATTCATTGCCAAAATACCTTTTGTGTGAGAACCAATATAGTGATTGAGTCAGATTCATGATACTTCTTTAGTTCTTTGTAAATACAATTATTTGTAACTGAAAGGTTAGAAAATCCAGTTTGGAAACTGGTAGCTATCTTCGTTGTTGAGAGGACTCATCAAGAAGAAGTTTTACTGTGATCTTGGAAGAGTTTGTAGAGGAACTCTGGGATACAGTGGTCGTCCGAATAGAATAGAGAGAGAGTTTTAAGATGATGATAGGCCGGGAGCGCTGGAACATCTGTAAAACACTCTAAGATTCTATTGTAAAAGGCCGAAATCGTTTTTATTTCGGGACTGGACGATAGGTCGTCAGATAGACGACTGAACTAGTATAAAATCTTGGTGCCATCTCTCTATCCCTTATCTCTTTACTTTTCATGTTCATCTTGTATGCGATCTAATATTTCCGCTGTGTACTTTATGTATGAATCTTGCATAGTTAATATAGGAATTAAAATTGAACACGTTGGATTTGATCTTAATTCTCTTATTCTTAATCAAAAGAAGTCATATTTTTCCAACAAACAAGAGGTCTTTTACAGCGCTTATGTGAAAAAGCGTTGTAAAAGAGCCTTTTTAAAAAATAAAATAAGGAGGCCTTTTAGAGCGCTTTTCCAACAAGTGATGTAAAAGGCTTAGGTCTTTTAGAGAACTTTCCAACAAGCGCTGTAAAAGGCTTCTAAAAAAGCGTTGTCATAGGATTTTATATATGAACAGTAAAACCGCTTCAGTTCCTCTTATTACGTAAACTTCACTAGCATCCTCCTCTTCATCGTTCTTTCTCTTCCTTTTGCGAACCCTATCATCTCTTTCCATTACGAACCTTTATTTCCACGATAATCTCTACCTGTTCGAAACAGTATTTTCCATCCACGATCATCTCTCCCATTACACACCATATCTTTTCATTGAAATACGTAACCCTCAATACGTATTTCTTTGAACCATATTTCTGCAAATCGTATTTCTGCAAACCCATATTCTGCGCACTTTACGTTATTTCTTCGAACCCTCACTATTCAGGTATTGATGGTTATTAATTTTTTGTTATACACTCAAATGCATGTTTGAGCTTGTTTAAGTATTACTGATAACTGATACGTACTTAGAATATTGCATGTGAGTTGTTGAAGTTATACTGAATTGTATGTTGACTTGTTGTAGATAAATGGATACCACCAAAGATTTAAGAATGTCAAAATGAAGAAGTTGCCAACACTAATACTTACGAAAATGAAGTCAAACGTGGTGCAACCATAATGCAAAAGGCCATAAAGCAAGGAGCAGTGGCATTAAATTTGAGGTATACTATACTCTGTTTGCTGTTTATTTTTTTTATCTTTTTTGAAAGCATGTACTTACTATATGAGTTTATTAGGTTGGATGGAATGAGAGTGGTCAACCAATTGACCCCAATAGCTCCATGTTTGTAAGTTACATTG
>PGWS01017389.1:0-10720 GCA_002896235.1 Cicer reticulatum
TATTTGATTTCAAATGAATTTAGTGCATATGTTTGATTAAATGAGTTTATGTGAATGTAGTGTATAATGTAAGTTAATTTGATGATGATGTGTGATTTATAATATAAATCTATGATAAGTTTATGTGATGATAATGATGATGTTTTATTGATGATATTGATTCTATAAAATTGTGATGAGTTTATGTGATGAGATGTGATTAATGATAGTGATATTGTGATGAGAATATTGAATTAACCCCATAGTTGATGAAATAATGGTGATTTCGATTTGTGTTTGAGATGACGGTTTTAATGGAGTATCATATACCAACAAGGGGAGAAAATAAATATTGTGAATTTGTTAAGTGAAGATTATTTTGTCATCATATAGGTAGGGCCTGACAAGCCTAGTGATTCCGGGGAAGTACAACTGAATGAGCCTGATCGTGGCGGTCTGCTGTCGAGCCTTAAGGCAAGATTGTTAGACCTTGGAGGTATTCGGGTGGGGAATTCCTAGGTGACTTGGAGGTCGCACTCCAAATGTCGGGAGCTACCACGCAACACACGTTTACCTCGACTGTCACGTATATGTGTCTCGGGTTGAGTTGAGGGGATCTATGAGGACAGGGCCAATTTGAATTGTCCGTCCACCGGGATGGTGGCATAGTATCAAGCCTCCTAACCAAGTACTTCAGAGTTAGAATGGTAACACATTGTGAAGTAGAGTCTAAGCTCATGCATAGCATTGCATTTACTTGTGATTGTTTTGTGGTGATTGATGTGTTTCAAAAGTAATAATAATTACTCTTAGATGATTTGATGCATATTATAATGAGATGATTATCTTACTTGAGCGAATTTGATGTTATAATATGATACTATTTACTTAAATATTTTGATATATCGTAATGTAATTATGATACGGTCTATTATGATTGTTGCATGTTCTTCTTACTTATATTATACTATTAACATGATTTTGAAACTCACCTCCTTCGTTGTTTGTGTTTGAACTGGCTTGGCGCCTGCAGTGTTTGGAAATTCGCAGTTGTTACAGGTTTAATAAGTCTTGAAGTTCAAGGTTGGGAGAACCTCCGCTTCTGATAGGGTGATACCGGGAATAGGTTGTTATTGTATTTTACTTATTTCATTTTGAAACGGACTTTTGTTGAAACCATATAAGTACTAGTAGGTTCTTTAGAATTAAATCAAGTAATTTACTTAATTCAAGCTTATTTGAGATTTGCACTATGAGAGTAAAGAGTTAAAGTGTTCCTTTTTTGATATTGAGAAACGTGATTCCTAAATTAAAAATTTAAAGTTTTTATTTTTGGAAACATATTTTTATTTATCCAGCTGCAAATGTTATAAGAAATAATGATATAAATTTTATATATTATTATTTTGGGGTTAGGGTGTCACAACTTGAAAATAGCCTGAAATGCAGATGAAGTCCAAGACCAGAAGTCTTATAACATTTTTTCCTAAACATAACTGTTTCTGGGTTCCGCGTTCAAATTGCAAACCCTAGCCATCGTCTCCTGGTCCTCGATTTATCTTGGACCTTTTCGAGCGATTTTCATACCACTTGACTAAAAATGGATTGAAACCCGTATTTTCGGACCAGACGATGGCTAGTGTTTGAAATTTGACATGGACCCCGAAATACAGTAATAAATTTGGAAGAAGATGTCTACAAGGGTCTCTCGGTCGGCGATTTCATTTGGTCTTTTCGGCCGATTTTCATACCCCTCGACAAAAATGGACCAAAATCTATATTTTCAGACCAGACGATGTCTAGTGTTTGAAATCTGACCCGAAATGAGAAACATTGTTATATATTTAGGAGAAGAATGCTAAAAGGGTCGCCCGATCCTCGATTTCATATGGACTTTTTAGGAGATTTTCGTACACCTCGACAAAAATGGACGGAAATCCTTAATTTCCAACAAGACGATGGCTAGTGTTTGAAATCTGACGCAGAACCCGATATACATTTATAAATTTAGACGATCCTAAATTTCATTTGGTCTTTTCGGGAAATTTTTGTACCACCTAACAAAAATGGAACAAAATCTCTATTCTCGGACCAGACGAGGGCTAGTGTTTCAAATTTGACGCGGAACCCAAAACACAGTTATAAATTTTGAAGAATTCTTTAAGGGTCTCCTTCTCCTCGATTTCATCTAGACTTTTTAGGCAATTTTCGTACCACCCGACAAATTAGGGACCAAAATTTGTATTTTTGAACCAGACGATGACTAGTGTTTGAAAATCTGACGCAGAACCAGAAAGATTGTTATGAATTTTGGATTAGAATGCTATAAGGGTTTCCCGGTCCTCGATTTCATCTGGACTTTTCGGGCGATTTTCATACCACCCGACAAAAATGGACAAAAATCAGTATTTCCTGAACAGACGAGGCCAAGTGTTTGAAATTTGAATCGGAACCTGATATGCAGTTATAAATTTTGGGAAGAATGCTATAAGGGTCCTCCCAGTCCTTGATTTTAGTTGGACTTTTCAGGGTGATTTTCATACCACTAGACTAAAATAGGTGAATTCCGTATTTTCGGACCAGACGATGGCATAGTGTTATGAAATGACATTAACCCGAAATACATTTATAATTAGAAGAGAATTGTTATAAGGTCTCTCGGTCGTCGATTTATCTGAAACTTTTCCAGACGATTGTCGTTACCCTTCAACAAAAATGGAACCAAAATCTATAATTTCGAACTAGCGATGGCTAGTGTTTGAAAATCTGAATTCGGAATATGAAACCACTTGTAACTAGTGTTAATTTACCACACAACTAAAATGGCTAGGTTATATTACCACCCGACTAAAATGGGACCCAAATTCGTACTTTGAACAAAATGGCTAGTGTTTGAAAATCCGACACGGAACTCGAAACACAATTATAAATTTAGGAGAATAATGTTATAAGGGTCTCTCGGTCCTCGATTTCATCTAAACTTTTCAAGCGATTTTCTTACCCTTCGATAAAAAAGGACCGAAATCTATATTTTCGGACCAGACGATGGCAAGTGTTTAAAATCTTGCGCGGAACCTAAAAACCAGTAATAACTTTTGGAGAAGAATGATATCAAGGTCTCTCGGTCCTCAATTTCATCTGGACTTTTTGGGTGATTTTCGTATCACACGAAAAAAATCGACCGAAATTTTTATTTTCGAACAAGATGATTGCTAGTGTTTGAAATCTGACACGGAACCCGAAACTCAATTATAAATTTAGGAGAAGAATGCTATAAGGGTCTCCCGGTCCTCGATTTCAACTGGGCTTTTCGGGCGATTTTCAAACCACCCGACAAACATGGTCTGAAATCTGTATTTTCGAACAAGACAATTTCTAGTGTTTGCAATCTGAGGCGAAACCCGAAACTCAGTTATAAATTTAGGAGAAGAATGCTTTAAGGGCCTCTTGGTCCTCGATTTCAGCTGGACTTTTCGGGCGATATTTGTACCCCTCGACAAAAATAAACTGAAATCTGTAATATCGGACCAGACGATGGCTAGTGTTTGATATCTGACACGAAACTCGTAACACTATTATATATTTAGGAGAAGAATGGTTTAAGGTTCTCCAGGTCCTTGATTTCACCTGGACTTTTAAAATGATTTTCTTACCACCCGACTAAAATGGACCGAAATCCGTATTTTCGAACAAGACGATGGGTTGTATTTGTATTATGACGCGGAACTTGATACACAATTATAAATTTAGATGAAGAATGTTATAAGGGTTTCTCGGTCCTCAATTTCTTCTGAACTTTCCAGGCAATTTTCGAACCCCTCGACAAAAATGGACCAAAATCTATATTTTCAGACCAGACGATGGCTAGTGTTTGAAATCTGACCCGAAATGAGAAACATTGTTATATATTTAGGAGAAGAATGCTTTAAGGCACTACGCGAAAAATGTCATTTTATAGCGCTTCTTTTACAGCGCTTACTAAATACAAGCGCTGTTGTAAATATATTTTAAAAATAACGGAGCCTATAACAGCGCTTTTTTGACAAGCGCTGTGAAAAAGCACTGTTGTAGGGTCATATAGCGTTTTGGCATAATGTTTATAATGCTTTTACAGCGTTGTTACACAAGCGCTGTTAAATGAAGCGCCCTTCACATAATGTTTACAGTCTTTTAGGACAAGCGCTTAAAAGACTTGCGCTTTCAAATAATTTAATGACTATTACAGTGCTTTTTTTCAGAAGCATTTGTAAAAGACATGCATTTTCAAATAATTAAATGAAATATTAGAGAGCACTTTGTTGTTACAAGCGCTGTAAAAGCCTTGCGCTTCACATATTAAAGGACCTATTAGAGCGCTTATTCTTACAAGCGCTGCAAAAAAGCAATTGAAGAAGTCTCGGGATTGTTCCTAAAATGTTTGAGTTTGTTGAGTGATGCAGAGAAACCATTATATAATGGTTGTAACAAATTCACAAGACTATCCGCGATATTAAAGTATGTACAACTAAAAAGCGAGTAATGGATTGGTCTGATAAAAGCTTCACAGAATTTTACAACACTCTTAAAAGATATGTTGCCAGATGATAATGAACTCCCAGTGAACCTATGAGCCTAAACGAATTTTGTGCTCTATTGGCATGGTACGAAAGGATTCAGTGTGTCCTAACGATTGCATTTTATTTCGAAACGAATATAATTAACTAAAGTGTGTCTGAAATGCAATGTCTCTCGATATAAGAAGAAAAGAATCTTACTCCAGCAAAAGTCGTGTGGTATTTTCGCTATAATACCAGATTAGGCGCATGTATTGTAGTGAAGAAGATTCAAAACACTTGACATGCAGCAAATGAAAGAATTAGAGATGGAAATGTTTTACACCCTGCAGATTCCCCACAATGGGCAAAATTGATCACATTTCCTTTTCTTGAATTCGGGATAGAGTAAAGAAATTCTTAAGGACTTGCACTTTCTATTGATGGAATGAATCCACATGGGTCCTTAAAGCATCTCGCCGAGCACATGGCCTGTGATTTTGTTGATTTATAACCTACCTCCATGGTTATGTATGAAGCGTAATTTTATGATGTTGTCTCTGTTAATTTCTGGACCCAAACAACCGGGGAATGATATCGATGTGTACTTGACTCCTTTAATTGAAAATTTAAAAATTATGTGGGAGACAGGTGTGGAAGTTTATGATGGGTATAAGAAAGAATGTTTCAATTTGAGGGTTATGTTGTTCGGCACAATTAATGATTTTCCAGCATATGGTAATTTATCCGGATATAGCATTAAAGGTCAGTGTGCATGTCCTATATGTGAAGAGAGTACAAACTGGATGCAGTTGAAACATTGTAAGAAGAATGTATTTCATGTACATCGTAGATTTTTACCTTATAGTCATCAGTATCTTTGGTGGAGAAATGCATTCAATGGATATGAAATACTTGAAAAAGTAGAAGGTTTGACCAATAAATTTGACAAACCTTTTGCGGGAGAGCTGGTCCAAACTGGGTGGAAGAAAAAGTCAATTTTCTTTGAATTGCCATATTGGAAGTCATTGTATATAAGACATTTCCTCGATGTGATGCATATTGAAAAAATGTATTTGATAGTGTTATTGTTACGTTACTCAATGTTCCAGGAAAGTCTAAAGATGGCATCAATGCAAGATTGGACTTGGTCGATATGGGAATAAGAAATGAATTGTGTTCCGTAAAGAAAGGAAATCGCACATATCTACCTCTAGCTGCTCATACTCTATCTAGAAAGGAAAAAATTGTTTTATGTAAATTTCTACATGAAGTTAAAGTTCCAGAAGGATACTCTTCAAACATTAAAAATTTGGTTTGTATGAAAGACCTAAAGTTAAAAGGTTTGAAGACCCATGATTGTCATATTCAAATGGAGCATTTTACCTGAAAAAGTTCGACGAGCCTTAACTAGATTATGTTTCTTCTTCAAGGAAATTTGTAGTAAAGTGATCGATCCTCAGAAATTACCGACATTCCAGAGGGAAATTGTTGTTACTTGTGTGAACTTGAAATGTATTTCCCACCTCATTTTTGATATAATGGTTCACTTACTGTTCATGATTACTGGTTAAGGAGACAAAACTTGTGGGCCAACTTATATGAGCTGGATATATCCGATAGAACGATATATTGAAATATTAAAAAGGTACGTAAAAGTAGAAGTCGACCAGAAGGTTGTATTGCTGAGAACGGTAACATTGTTGAAGAGCTGCTAAATTTTTTACCTGAATATCTGTCCAATGTTGAACTCCGATAAGGCTTCCCATGTCTCGTCATTCGGAAGAATATCAGGAGAAGGGGATAATTGGAAGGAGACTAATGACTATATCAAGACAGAATGGGAGTAGGCACAATGTATGTTTCTGCACAATGATGATGAGGTTCAATCGTATGTTGACAATACACATGGATTCAGTTATCTCGTTTGAACATGAATAGGAATCAAAATTGGATAACTCGAGAGCACAATCAAGTTTTATAACATGGTAAAGAATCCATAAATTCAAAGTTGGATATAGACCCCAGATCATTTCTCCAGAGATTGACGTGGCTAGCAAATGGTTCCGAGTTTACATGTCTTTCTTGAACACTGGTTATGTTATTAACGGCTACACATTTTATACTAAAGAACAAGATGATCATCACTATGCAAAATAGCGAGTCACCCTCGTAGCTCAAAGCGATGCAATGTCTCAAGTGCAAAAGACAAAAACCCAATATATGCAATCTATCATATTTTGGGGGTATCGAAAGATATGGGAGTTAGACTACACAGTGTTTCGTGTCTATATTTGTTGCAAGTGGGCTGATAAAATAATTGGCGTCGAATTGATTGAGTGAGGGTTTATTGCTTGTCGATTTTAATAGGGTGGGATACTAAAGACGAGCCTTTAATTTTATGCGTCGCAAAGCTTAACAAGTGTTTTTTAATGTCACTGATCCTGCTGATGATAATGGTCTGTTGTCCTAATCGACAAATAAATAAGTGATGGATAACAATAATGATGAAGATGTTGGTAATGATCTTTTATTTGCAACATCACAACAACCACATGAAATTGATTCAACTGATGATGGTTTATATCTTAGAGATGATCATGATGAGGGAATTTGGATTAATCCATCGTTTCGTATTGTAAATGGACAAACAAATGTGAATCCCACCAGGAAAAGAAGAAGGGCATCTTAATGTGTTTAATTGTTTTATATAAGCCATGTAATCTGAACTAAGTTAATGTAAATTTAATTGTTTGAACATGTTTAATTGTTTTATATAAGCAGCCATGTATTTGATTTTCTGATTAATTTATTTTCTGCTTATATTTAGCTTGATTTGAGTGTTTTATACTAAGTTCATGTAATTTAATATAAACTAGTAATTTACATGAACTGAATTTAAATTTGTAATTTACATGAACTGAACTGAAGTGAAAAAGAGCCTTATAAAAAATAAAATAAGGAGCCTTTTTAGAGCGGTTATTTGAAAAAGCGTTGTAAAAGGATTTTAAAAAACATTCATATAACATAAGAAAACAAGGAGGTCTTTTACAGCTTTTATTAGAAAAAGCGTTGTAAAAGAGCATTTTTAAAAATAAAATAAGGAGGCCTTTTAGAGCGTTTATTTGAAAAAGCATTGTAAAAAACTTTTAAAAAAAACAATCATATAACGTAAGAAAACAAGGAGGTCTTTTACAGCGCTTATTTGAAAAAGCGTTGTAAAGGAGCCTTTTTAAAAATAAAATAAGGAGGCCTTTTAGAGCGCTTATTTGAAAAAGCGCTGTAAAAGGCTTTTAAAAAAAACATTCATATAACGTAAGAAAACAAGGAGGTCTTCTACAGCGCTTATGTGAAAAAGCGCTGTAAAAGGCTTTTAAAAAAAACATTCATATAACATAAGAAAACAATGTAAGTCATGAGCCTCCCTGATCATGTTTTTGATTTAATTCCTAAACACAGTACATGTGAAATATTTGATTGATCTAATGTTTTGAATTGAGAAATATTTCATGCAAACAAGAAGACACCACACACTTGGAACAATAACTTGCAACCCAAGGAATCAACCAAAGTTGGAGGATGCACTTGAGAAAGACGCAAAAATGTATAGTGTTATTAGGTGTCATAGTAATAAGTTTAGTAGACTAATCACTATGGTCTCACACTTAAGCCTTTGCCAATGAATATAAATCAATCAACAAATAAAGCAATTGATGAATCAATTGATAAATCGATTGTCTGACTCAGAACAAGTGTTTTCACTAAACAAATCGATTGGGCAATCGATTAGTTAAATGTTTTTGGTGAAACCTGAGTTCTGGGATAACTCTAATCGATTGGACAATCAATTGAGCAATCCATTAAGCAATCGATTTAGCAAGTCACAGAAACAACCAGTTATGGAAACAATCGTTTGACAAATCGATTGTGACCAAGTTTTAAAATCAGAAATAAGTTCTGTGATGCAACAAATCGATTGGGACATCAATTGATTTAGTTTTCTTAAACTCCAAGTTTGAAGCAATCGATAGGCAATCGATTGCAGATTAATCATTCATCAGAAACAAACTTTTTGATTAAATCGATTGGCAATAGATTTTGTCAAAAATCGACTGAGTTCTGTTTGTAACAAGAACAATGATTGGCAAAATCGATGACGTTTATGCCTGAACACTTTGGGATGCAGACACAACCGATTGGAATATCGATTGATGCAAAAGTCTGATTCACTGTGATCACACATCGATTGACGAATCGATTGAAGCTCTTTTTTAAGTTACAGAAAGGTTTCAACTCATTGCCAAATCGTTATGACTGTGATTGTGAAAATCGACTTGAGAGAATTGATTGTTTTGATTCTCGTGTTGGAACAAAACATCTATAATCGATTACTCAATAATTTGAAGAAATCATAGTTTCAGTTCTGATTGATGTATTAAAAGAAAATCGATTGGCAATCGATATCAGGCTTATATGTTCAAGATTCAAGAAGGACAAGACTGCGAAAATCGATTAGGCAATCGATTAAAGCTTTATAAAATCGATTGGGAAATCGATTGTCCTGGTGTTTTCTTTGAATATATATAAGCTGATTCAATCACTTTTGAAAGAAGAACTTTCACAACTTTTGAAAATCTTTGACACAATCTTTTGAAAAACTTTTCACAACCTTTGAACAACCTTGAGAGAAAAGTTTTACAATCTCACAAACATTCATTGCCAAAATACCTTTTGTGTGAGAACCAATATAGTGGTTGAGTCAGATTCATGATACTTCTTTAGTTCTTTGTAAAATACAATTATTTGTAACTGAAAGGTTAGAAAATTCAGTTTGGAAACTGGTAGCTATCTTCGTTGTTGAGAGGACTCATCAAGAAGAAGTTTTACTGTGATCTTGGAAGAGTTTGTAGAGGAACTCTGGGATACAGTGGTCGCCGAATAGAATAGAGAGAGAGTTTTAAGATTGATAGGCCGGGAGCGCTGGAACATCTGTAAAAACACTTAAGATTCTATTGTAAAAGCCGAAATCGTTTTATTCTCGGGACTGGACGTAGGTCGTCAGATAGACGACTGAACTAGTATACGCAAAATCTTCGGTGCATCGTCTCTATCCCTTACTCTTACTTTTCATGTTAATCTTGTATGCGATCTAATATTTCGCTGTGTACTTTATGTATGAATCTTGCATAGTTAATATAGGAATTAAAATTGAACACGTTGGATTTGATCTTAATTCTCTTATTCTTAATCAAAAGAAGTCATATTTTTCCAACAAACAAGAGGTCTTTTACATCGCTTATGTGAAAAAGCGTTGTAAAAGAGCCTTTTTAAAAATAAAATAAGGAGGCCTTTTAGAGCGCTTTTCCAACAAGTGATGTAAAAGGCTTAGGTCTTTTAGAGCACTTTTCCAACAAGCGCTGTAAAAGGCTTCTAAAAAAGCGTTGTCATAGGATTTTATATATAACAGTAAACCGCTTCAGTTTCCTTTTTATTACGTAAACTTCACTATCATCTCCTCTTCATCGTTCTTCTCTTCCTTTGCGAACCCTATCATCTCTTCCATTACGAACCTTATTTCCACGATAATCTCTACCTGTTCGAACAGTATTTCCATCCACGATCATCTCTCCCATTACACACCATATCTTTTCATTGAAATACGTAACCCTCAATACGTATTTCTTTGAACCATATTTCTGCGAATCGTATTTCTGCAAACCCTCATTTCTGCGCATTACGTATTTCTTCGAACCCTCACTATTCAGGTATTGATGTTATTAATTTTTTGTTATCACTCAAATGCATGTTGAGCTTGTTTAAGTTATACTGATACTGATACGTACTTAGAATATTGCATGTTGAGCTTGTTGAAGTTATACTGAATTGTATGTTGAACTTGTTGTAGATAAATGGATACCACCAAAGATTTAGAATGTCAAAATGAAGAAGTTGCCAACACTAATACTTACGAAAATGAAGTCAAACGTGGTGCAACCATAATGCAAAAGGTCATAAAAGCAAGGAGCAGTGGCATTAAATTTGAGGTATACTATACTCTGTTTGCTGTTTATTTTTTTTATCTTTTTTGAAAGCATGTACTTACTATATGAGTTTATTAGGTTGGATGGAATGAGAGTGGTCAACCAATTGACCCCAACAGCTCCATGTTTGTAAGTTACATTGGGGCTGTTGTTCGTTAGACTACCCCT
>PGWS01017390.1:0-10622 GCA_002896235.1 Cicer reticulatum
GTTGCCAGATGATAATGAACTTCCCAGTCGAACCTATGAGGCTAAACGAATTTTGTGCTCTATTGGCATGAGTTACGAAAGGATTCATGTGTGTCCTAACGATTGCATTTTATTTCGAAACGAATATGAATTACTAAAGGTGTGTCTGAAATGCAATGTCTCTTGATATAAGAAGAAAGAATCTACTCTAGCAAAAGTCGTGTGGTATTTTCCTATAATACCAAGATTTAGGCGCATGTATTGTAGTGAAGAAGATTCAAAACACTTGACATGGCATGCAAATGAAAGAATTAGAGATGGAATGTTTTGACACCCTGCAGATTCCCCACAATTTGATCTTGAATTCGGGATAGAGTAAAGAAATCTAAGACTTGCACTTTCTATTGATGGAATGAATCCACATGGTCTTAAAAGCATCTCACGCAGCACATGGCCTAAGATTTTGTTGATTTATAACCTACCTCCATGGTTATGTATGAAGCGTAATTTTATGATGTTGTCTCTGTTAATTTCTAGACCCAAACAACCGGAATATATCGATGTGTACTTGACTCCTTTAATTGAAATTTAAAAATTATGTGGGAGACAGTGTGGAAGTTTTATGATAGGTATAAGTAAAGAATGTTTCAATTTTGAGGGTTATGTTGTTCGGCACAATTATGATTTTCCAGCATATGGTTTAATTTATCCGGATATGCATTAAAGGTCAGTGTTGGCATGCCATATGTGAAGAGAGTACAAATTGGATGCAGTTGGAAACATTTGTAAGAAGAATGTATTTCTTGTACATCGTAGAGATTTTACCTTATAGTCATCATTCTTTGGTGGAGAAAATGCATTCCAGCTTCCTTCTAGGACTATATGAAATACTTAAAAGTAAGGTTTGACCAATAAATTTGACAAACCTTTTGCGGAGAGCTGGTCCAAACTGGGTGGAAGAAAAAGTCAATTTTCTTTGAATTGCCATTATTGGAAGTCATTGTAATAAGACATTTCCTCGATTTGAATGATATTGGAAAAAATGTAATTTGATAGTGTTATGTTCGTTACTCAATGTTCCATGGGGAAAAAAAGTCTAGATTGGCAATCAATGCAAGAATTGCTTGTGATATGGGAAATCAAGAAATGAATTGTGTTCCGTGAAGAAAGGAAATCGCACATATCTACCTCTAGCTGCTCATACTCTATCTAGAACAGGAAAAAATGTTTTATGTAAATTTTAGCATGAAGTAAGTCCAGAAGGATATCTTCAAACTAAAAATTTGGTTTGTATGAAAGACTCGAAAGTTAAAAGGTTTGAAGACCATGATTTGTCATAATTCTAAAATGGAGCATATTCGGTACCAATAGTATACGTTTCCATTTTACCTGAAAAATCCGACGAGCCTTAACTAGAATTAATGTTCTCTTCTTCAAGGAATTGTAGTAAGTGATCGATCCTCAGAAATTACCGACATCCAGAGGCGAATTGTGTTTACTTTGTGTCGAAACTTGAAATGTATTTCCCACCCGCATTTCTTATATAATGGTTCACCTTACTGTTCATCTGGTTAAGGAGACACAACTTTGTGGGCCAACTTATATGAGCTGGGATATCCCGATAGAACGATATATAAATATTAAAAGGTACGTAAAAAGTAGAGTCGACCAGAAGGTTGTATTGCTGAACGGTACATTGTTGAAGAAGCTGCTAAATTTTTTACTGAATATCCTGTCCAATGTTGAATCCATAGGGCTCCCAGTCTCGTCATTCGGGAAGATATCAGAGAAGATAATTGAAGGAGAACTAATGACTATATCAAGAACAGAATGGGGAGTAGGCCACAATGTATGTTCTGCACAATGATGATGAGGTTTCAACGTATGTTACATACACATGGATCAAGTTATCTCGTTTGAACATATAGGAATCAAAATTGGATAACTCGAGAGCACAATCAAAGTTTATAACATGGTAAAGAATCACATAAATTCAAAGTTTGATATAGACCCAGATCATTTCTCAGATTGACGTGGCTAGCAATGGTCCGAGTTTACATGTCTTTTCTTACACTGGTTATGTATTAACGGACACATTTTATACAAAGAACAAGATTGATTCATACCACTATGCAAAATAGCGGAGTCACCCTCGTGCTTGAAGCGATGCATGTCTCAAGTGCAACCAGCACAAAAACCAATATATGCAAATCTATCATATTTTGGGGTTATCGAGCGGATATGGGAGTTAGACTACACAGTGTTTCGTGTATCTATTATTGGTTGCAAGTGGGTCGATAATAATAATGGCGTTCGACATGATGAGTGAGGTATTGTTGTCGATGTTTAATAGAGTGGGATACAAAGACGAACCTTTTATTTTAGCGTCGCAAGCTTACACAAGTGTTTCTATGTCACTGATCCTGCTGATGATAAAATGGTCTGGTGTCTATCGACAAATAAAATAGTGATGAGTACAATAATGATGAAGATGTTGGTAATGATCTTTTATTTGAACATCACAACAACCACATGAAATTGATTCAACTGATTGATGGTTTATATCTTAGAGATGATCATGATGAGGGAATTTGGATAATCCAATTCGTTTCTATTGTAATGGACAAACAAATGTGAATCCCACCAGCAAAAGAAGAAGGGCATCTTAATGTACATGTTTATTGTTATAATAAGCCATGTAATCTGATCTGAGTTAATGTAATTTAATGTTTGAACATGTTTAATTGTGTTTATATAAAGCAGCCATGTATTTGATTTTCTGATTAATTTCATTCTGCTTTTATTTAATTGATTTGAGTGTTTTATACTAAGTTCATGTAATTTGAATATAAACTAGTAATTACATGAACTGAACTTAATATAAAATTTGTAATTTACATGAACTGAATTGATCTGAACTGAAAAAGAGCCTTATAAAAATAATAAGGAGGCCTTTTAGAGCGGCTTATTTGAAAAAAGCGTTGTTAAAAGGATTTTAAAAAACATTCATATAACATAAAAAACAAGGAGGTCTTTTACAGCTTTTATTAGAAAAAGCGTTGTGTAAAAGAGCATTTTTAAAAATAGAAATAAGGAGGCCCTTTAGAGCGTTTATATTTATTGGAAAAAGCATGTAAAAACTATAAAAAAAAAACAATCATATAACGTAAGAAAGACAAGGAGGTCTTTTAACAGCGCGCTTATTTGAAAAAGCTTGTAAAGAGACTTGTAAAAAATAAAATAAGGAGGCCTTTTAGAGCGCTTATTTGAAAAGCGCGCTGTAAAAGCTTTAAAAAACAACATGCATATAACGTAAGAACCACAAGGAGGTTCTTCTACACGCTTTATGTGAAAAAAGAAAAAAAAAGGCGCTGTAACAAGGTTTAGAAAAAAAGAACATCAGTTATAACTATAAGAACCAATGTAAGTCATGACCTCTGATCATTGTTTTTGATTTAATTCCCAAACACAGTACATGTGAATATTTGATTGATCTAATGTGAATTGAGAAAAGAGAAAATATGTCAGGCAAACAAGGCAGAACACCACACACTTGGAACAATAACTTGCAACCCAAGGAATAACCCAAAGTTGGAGGGTGCACTTGAGAAAGACGCAAAAATGTTATAGTGTTATTAGGTGTCATAGTAATAAGTTTAGTAGACTAATCACTATGGTCTCACACTTAAGCCTTTTGCCAATGAATATAAATCAATCAACAAATAAAGCAATTGATGAATCAATTGATAAATCGATTGTCTGACTCAGAACAAGTGTTTTCACTAAACAAATCGATTTTGGGCAATCGATTAGTTAAATGTTTTTGGTGAAACCTGAGTTCTGGGATAACTCTAATCATTGGACAATCAATTGAGCAATCCATTAAGCAATCGATTTAGCAAGTCACAGAAAAACAACCAGTTATGGAAACAATCGTTTGACAAATCGATTGTGACCAAGTTTTAAAATCAGAAATAAGTTCTGTGATGCAACAAATCGAGATGGGACATCAATTGATTTAGTTTTCTTAAACTCCAAGTTTGAAGCAATCGATTAGGCAATCGATTGCAGATAATCATTCATCAGAACAAACTTGATTAAATCGATTGACAAATAGATTTTGTCAAAAATGACTGAGGTTCTGTAACAAGAACAATCGATTGGCAAATCGATTGACGTTTAATGCCTGAGACACTTTGATCAGACACAACCGATTGGAAAAATCGATTGATGCAAAAGTCTGATTCACTGTGATCAGCACAATCGATTGACGAATCGATTGAAGCTCTTTTTTAAGTTACAGAAAGGTTCAACTCATTGCCAAATCGATTATGATTGTGAATTGTGAAATCGACTGAGAAATTGATTGTTTTGATCTCGTTGTTGGAACAAAACATCTATAATCGATTACTCAATCAATTTGAAGAAAATCATAGTTTCAGTCTGATTGATGTATTAAAAAGAGAATCGATTTGGCAAATCGATTCATGCTTATATGTTCAAGATTCAAGAAAAACAAGACCTGCGAAATCGATTAGGCAATCGATTAAAGCTTTATAAAAATCGATTGGGAAATCGATTGTCCTGGTGTTTTTCTTTGAATATATATAAGCTGATTCAATCACTTTTGAAAGAAGAACTTTCACAACTTTTGAAAATCTTTGACACAATCTTTTGAAAAAACTTTTCACAACCTTTGAACAACCTTGAGAGAAAAGTTTTACAATCTCACAAACATTCATTGCCAAAATACCTTTTGTGTGAGAACCAATATAGTGATTGAGTCAGATTCATGATACTTCTTTAGTTCTTTGTAAAATACAATTATTTGTAACTGAAAGGTTAGAAAATCCAGTTTGGAAACTGGTAGCTATCTTCGTTGTTGAGAGGACTCATCAAGAAGAAGTTTTACTGTGATCTTGGAAGAGTTTGTAGAGGAACTCTGGGATACAGTGGTCGCCGAATAGAATAGAGAGAGAGTTTTAAGATTTGATAGGCCGGGAGCGCTGGAACATCTGTAAAACACTCTAAGATTCTATTGTAAAATGCCGAAATCGTTTTATTTCGGGACTGGACGTAGGTCGTCAGATAGACGACTGAACTAGTATAAAATCTTGGTGCCATCTCTCTATCCCTTATCTCTTTACTTTTCATGTTCATCTTGTATGCGATCTAATATTTCCGCTGTGTACTTTATGTATGAATCTGCATAGTTAATATAGGAATTAAAATTGAACACGTTCGATTTGATCTTAATTCTCTTATTCTTAATCAAAAGAAGTCATATTTTTCCAACAAACAAGAGGTCTTTTACAGCGCTTATGTGAAAAAGCTTTGTAAAAGAGCCTTTTTAAAAAATAAAATAAGGAGGCCTTTTAGAGCGCTTTTCCAACAAGTGATGTAAAAGGCTTAGGTCTTTTAGAGAACTTTCCAACAAGCGCTGTAAAAGGCTTCTAAAAAAGCGTTGTCATAGGATTTTATATATAATAGTAAACCGCTTCAGTTTCCTCTTTATTACGTAAACTTCACTAGCATCTCCTCTTCATCGTCTTCTCTTCCTTTGCGAACCTATCATCTCTTCCATTATGAACCTTATTTCCACGATAATCTCTACTGTTCGAACAGTATTTCCATCCACGATCATCTCTCCATTACACACCATATCTTTTCATTGAAACGAACCTCATACGTATTTCTTTTGAACCATATTTCTGCGAATCGTATTCTGCAAACCCTCATTTCTGCACATTACGTATTTCTTCGAACCCTCACTATTCAGGTATTGATGTTATTAAATTTTGTATCACTCAAATGCATGTTGAGCTTGTTTAAGTTATACTGATACTGATACGTACTTAGAATATTGCATGTTGAGCTTGTTGAAGTTATACTGAATTGTATGTTGAACTTGTTGTAGATAAATGGATACCACCAAAGAATTTAGAATGTCAAAATGAAGAAGTTGCCACACTAATACTTACGAAATGAAGTCAAACGTGGTGCAACCATAATGCAAAAGGTCATAAAAGCAAGGAGCAGTGGCATTAAATTTGAGGTATACTATACTCTGTTTGCTGTCTTTTTTTTTTTTTATCTTTTGAAAGCATGTACTTACTATATGAGTTTATTAGGTTGGATGGAATGAGAGTGGTCAACCAATTGACCCCAACAGCTCCATGTTGTAAGTTACATGGGGCTGTTGTTCGTCAAAATATCTCTGTAACACCCCAAAATTTTCATATATATTATATATGTATCTTTTTAGTAATTGCTATTATTTAAATTAATAATTATTCTATGTGTAAATAAATTAAATTAAATTTTATCACACTCTATTCTACCCTAAAATTATAACCTTCATTTTTATTAATTGTTTTGACGTGACAATTACATGAGGACTATTTAACGATGTCATTATTTCATAAATGGAACATTTTTATTTGATTAGTTTCGATAATCATAAATTGATGTGTTAGATATGTTTGTTTTATTTTCTTATGTGTGAAAGGTATTCTTGTCTTGCTTGATTTATTTTAGTTGATAAAAATATTAGTTGAATTATTAATTAAATTAGAAATTAAATAAGTTATATTGTTTGTTAGTTTTATTTGCGACCCAAATAAGTATTCATTTTAGGAGATATATAGAGTTAGTGAAACCAAGCTTTATGTATAAGTGTTTTGAAAATATTTTTGGTCCATCTATAAAAATAAAAATTAGTGACTTGATTCATTCTTTTACTCTCCTTTGACAAGATTTTATGACAATTCATGGTGTTTCTTGGCATAATGGCATTATTCATTTTAAACACCTTTAATTTATTTTAAAGGAAGATTATAAAATTAATTATAAGTTTTTGTGTGCAATTAAGAGTGGACACAAAAAGACTATTGTCCTTTTTGTATATCATGCATTCATCTCTTTAAACTAAAATTATAATTTATTTTAATTGTCTACAAAAATAATTCTATAAATTTTTTTTTTCATAACTATTAGATAATAAAAATTAAAAGGATGATGTGACAATCTCTAAATTTACTTATTTAGTTAAAATTGGGTGTGTGACACCGTTCAATATGGTGAACTTATATTAGTTAATTATATTTAACTCATACACATGATTTCAATTGACTTTGTAACAACCTAATAAAATTAAAGAAATAGTAATTATTGGTAGCATAATGTTGGAATTAAGTGCACTTCAATTTTAGACAACAAATCAAGGGTAGTAGTGCAACGTAAATAGCTTATATGTTCATACATTTCCATGAGGCCTCTTGTTGTCACCCCTATTTGTCATTCTTACACTATCAAACATAATTTTCTATGTCGTAAATTTCCAAATATCTACGGTGTTGAATTCAATTGCTCATGAGCTATTTCCGTGACCGAATTTAGGTGTTAAGAAATGAAAGCGCATAAGGTAGGGCTTTTTTCCCCATGCAAGGTTAGCTAGATATTAAATAAATAGTTTGTAAGATATAGATATATGTCTGATGTCTTAAAGAGAAAAATATTGATTTTTATTTGCCTTAAAGAATTTAACTATAATAATTTATTTTTATGAGTAATATGTTTGCTTTGATAAACTAATTATAAATTTCGATTTTATTATTATAACATGAGTAATATGTTTGATGTCATATATTTGATGTAAAGTTTTATTTTGTGGTTGTGTTATGTGTACTTAATTATAACGCTATGATTTTTATTATGATCTCATGAGTAATATTTTTTTAGGATGTCTTTTAATTTAAAGTCTCGATTTTTGTGCTATTTCATTTCAAAGTTTAGATTTTTAAGAAATCTATATGAGTCTTTGGGGAATTGGTGGCAAAGTTTTATTTAATTATGATAAACATGATTAAGTTGATTTTTGTGATGTGTTTAGCGCGCAAACCTTGATTTGTATGTCTAAATGAATTAATAATGGAGAAAATTTATAGTAGAAGATAAGTTTATATTTGTATGTGTTATTCGTTATTTGAGTTTTGATGTTATCTAATACACTCGTTAATAACCAATTTTATAGTTTATAAAAATGAAAGTTATGACTGCAAGACATTTATTCACGTGTTTGTGTGTTATATATTTGGGATAACAAAATTATTGACTCTTGATTGTAAGCGTCTATGAGAATAAACTTTGATGTCTTATGTAAATTAAAATTTAATGTTAATATTTTTATCTTTGTGGTTGCCCTAAGTGAGGAGCGATTGTGTTTTAAATAATATTATCTTTGTGGTTGCCTAAGTTGGTGGTGATTTGAGTTTTAAAGATAATGTTATCTTTTGTGGTTGCCTAAGTGGCTGGTGATTTGTGTGATTATCTAAGTGAGTGTAACATGTACCTTTTTGAGCATCATTATCAATCATAACATATCATATGCATCTTTGTGGACGCATGTGTGGCTGGTTTAATTTTCCCCATTGGTATGGGTGACTTCTGTGTGGACCTGTGTGGCTGGTTATATCTGGATCATATATGCTTAGGAGCATGCATAACTTGCATACATTTTATTTTATTTTGATCTAATTATTTGCTCTACGTTGCTACTTGATTTATTTAGATACATTCTATGACTTTGATACATCTTTAAGAACTATTAAAAAATCAATTTTTTTAAATATTTTATTACAAAAAGATTTTATATTATTTTATGGTTGTTAATTTATTATTTGGGTTAATTTTGTTGTGGGATGAACTGACCTTACACCAACATTTAGGTACATGATTTCAAAGAGTTGCATGAATGATGTTTGATTGGTGCACGCACGTGAAAAATGAGATTTACTGAAAAATAATATTTTGTATTACTAAATTTTTGTGGCACATTGTAAGGTTTTTACTCTTCATAATTAATTTTAATAGAAATGCGGACGTGATATTTTCATTTGCTAGAAAAAATTGAATGTCATTAATTTTCAGTCAACATGTTTTCTTTTGACTTCATTTTAAAGAGAATTATTTTATGTTTTGACCAAAATGAATATTGATCTAATAATTTGAAATATTAATTTTGCAAATTAATAAATAAATAATATTTTAGTAAATTACATTACTTCTTTTAATGAGAAAGAAAATTAATTAGTTGTTTTCTAAAAAGAAAATAAATATTTTTCCGTAATATTCTATCAAAAAATTGGGGGCGTTACAACCCATTAACCATTGATGATTGGAAAGATACAGCGTTGAAGGATTGCGAAAGATATACATGGAATGATTAATACAAGTAACTTTTTGATCCACTCTATTGTCATTGTATAATTTTTTTCCATTGTATACTTTACTCTTGCTCAAACTATATCTTTTATTTCGCTGCAGACTGCTTTGTCTTGATGAGGTGAGAAAGATTATACGTATTGAGAGTTGTCGGGAAAATACCACCGTGGGTTTTAGATCTCACCTCTCAATATTCTATCTAAAAGATAGTGAAAGGAAATACAAATGCTGAAGCTCAAGAATATATAAACATTATATATCAAAAGAGATTGAGTGCATTTGTATCAACGTCGAACGCCGCGTTTGTCGTAATGATTAATTTATTAGCTATTGTGTTTGATTATTTTCATATTCATAGCGTATTTTAATTTTTACACGATTGTTATTTTTTATATAGAATATAAGTAAGGCAAATCGCGAGAGGGCAAAAATCCGACGCACCATACAAAAAATCACGTATGGGATATGCACGTCTATGAGCAAAAACTTGTATAATTAAACATCACTTTTATATAATGAGGGAATTTTGTATTATAAACTATAGTTTCTAACTAACATTTTGTTATGATCTTAAACAAATAGCAACAAGACATCCATCCGATAACCGTTGGGTGTCATATCTTGTGGAAGGAAGCCGTGTAAATTAAGGATGGAGTGGTTGATAACGAAAATGTTCAAAAAGTAATAGAATTGGTAAGTATATTATCACTTAATATTTTTAATATTGTATTTTATCACTTTAAATTATCACTTATATTTTTAATACTTGTATTATTAAAAATGATATTGAACTTTCTTTTTAATGTATTTTAGGAGAATACGAACAAAAGTTCGGAAAATCAAGAAGGACAACAAAGCTAGTTGCAAGGGACATTCTGGTAAAGATTTAGTGTTCCTGGGGTTATGTCCGATCGCAGTGAGGGGGAAGGATGGGTAACTCCTAAACAGCTAACTTCCACAGGACAGCGAAAAATCCATCATGAGGAATATTGAGAGACGCTCAAGAACTCATCAAGCAAAGGGCGACTCTTGGGAAGACGAATAAAGACAACAACTCCTGGATCAGCTAAACGGGAAATAACAAATGAGAGTGAAAACGTCAGTGCAACATGGTCCAAAAGTCTTCTCGAGGTATAATAACTTACTTATGTATTACTTATGTAGTTAACTATACTTATTGTATAACCATACTTATGTTAACCATGATCTTAGGGTGTCCCTCCTTGGTGTTAATCTACTCCTACTCATGGGGAAGGGTCGCGAAAAGGAACATTGTACAATACTTCGGGAGAAGTATGCACAACACACGGATCCCTGCGGGCCATGCAAATTCACCATTGTTGCTTTTGAACCAAATGCACCGTTGCCTATACCGGACAACGATGTAGATATGAAGTTTTTGAGCGAAGCAATTGGTAGTT
>PGWS01017391.1:0-11393 GCA_002896235.1 Cicer reticulatum
AAGAAAGAATGTTTCAATTTGAGGGTTATGTTGTTCGACACAATTAATGATTTTCCAGCATATGGTAATTTATCCGGATATAGCATTAAAGGTCAGTGTGCATGTCATATATGTGAAGAGAGTACAAATTGGATGCAGTTGAAACATTGTAAGAAGAATGTATTTCATGTACATCGTAGATTTTTAACTTATAGTCATCAGTATCTTTGGTGGAGAAATGCATTCAATGGAAAATCAGAGGAAGGTAAAGCTCCTTTAGCAGAAATGCATTCAATGGAAAATCAGAGGAAGGTAAAGCTCCTTTAGCACCGACTAGATATGAAATACTTGAAAAAGTAGAAGGTTTGACCAATAAATTTGACAAACCTTTTGCGGGAGAGCTGGTCCAAACTGGGTGGAAGAAAAAGTCAATTTTCTTTGAATTGCCATATTGGAAGTCATTGTATATAAGACATTTCCTCGATGTGATGCATATTGAAAAAATGTATTTGATAGTGTTATGTGGTTACGTTACTCAATGTTCCGAGGGAAAGTCTAAAGAGGCATCAATGCAAGATTGGACTTGGTCCGAATTGGGAATAAAGAAATGAATTGTGTTCCGTAAAGAAAGGAAATCGCACATATCTACCTCTAGCTGCTCATACTCTATCTAGAAAGGAAAAAATTGGTTTATGTAAATTTCTCTACACGAAGTTAAACTTCCAGAAGGATACTCTTTCAACTTAAAAATTTGGTTTGTATGAAAGACCTCATAGTTAAAAGGTTTGGAAGACCCAATGATTGTCATATCAAATGGAGCATATTTGCTTACCATAGGTTATACGTTCCATTTTTTTACCTGAAAAAGTTCGACGAGCCTTAACTAGATTAATGGTTCTTCTTCAAGAAATTTGTAGTAAAGTGATCGTCCTCAGAAAATTACCGACATTCCACGAGGGGAAATTGTTGTTACTTTGTTCGTGAACTTGAAATGTATTTCCCACCCTCATTTTTTTGATATTAATGGTTCACCTTACTGTTCATGCTGGTTAAGGAGACACAACTTTGTGGCCAGCTTATATGAGCTGGATATATCCGATAGAACGAATATATGAAAATATTAAAAGGGTACGTAAAAAGTTAGAAGTCGACCAGAAGGTTGTATTGCTGACGATACATTTGTTGAAGAGCTGCTAAATTTGTTACTAATAATCTGTCAATGTTGAATCCATAGGGCTTCCCATGTCTCGTCATTCGGGAAGAAATCAGGAGAGAGGGATAATTGGAAGGAGGACTAATGATATAATCAAGGACAGAATGGGAGTAGGCACAATTGTCATGTTCTGCACAATGATGATGACGTTCAACCGTATGTTACAATACACAGGATCAGTTATTCCGTTTGAACATGAATAGGAATCAAAATTGGGATAACTCGAGAGCACAATCGCGAAGTTTTATAACATGGTTTTTAAAGAACACATAAATTTAAAGTTTGATATCGACCCCAGATCATTTCTCCAGAGATTGACGTGGCCTAGCAATGGTCCGAGTTTACATGTCTTTTCTTACACTGTTATGTTATTAACGGCTACACATTTTATACCACAAGAACAAGATGATCATACCACTATGCAAAAATAGCGGAGTCACCCTCGAGCTGAAGCGATGCATGTCTCAAGTGCAAAAGACAAAAACCCAATATAATGCAAATCTATCATATTTGGGGTTATCGAGCGGATATGGGAGTTAGACTACACAGTGTTTCGTGTTTCCTATATATTGGTTGCCAAGTGGGTCGATAATAATAATGGCGTTCGAATTGATGAGTGAGGGTTATTGCTTGTCGATTTTAATAGGGTGGGATACAAAGACGAGCCTTTTATTTTAGCGTCGCAAGCTTAACAAGTGTTTTATGTCACTGATCCTGCTGATGATAAATGGTCTTGTTGTCCTATCGACAAATAAAATAAGTGATTATAACATAATGAGAAGATGTTGGTAATGATCTTTTATTTGCAACCATCACAACAACCACATGAAATTGATTCAACTGATGATAGGTTTATATCTTAGAGATGATCATGATGAGGGAATTTGGATTAATCCATCGTTTCGTATTGTAAATGGACAAACAAATGTGAATCCCACCAGGAAAAAGAAGAAGGGCATCTTAATGTACATGTTTAATTGTTTAATATAAGCCATGTAATCTGATCTGAAGTTAATGTAATTAATTGTTTGAACATGTTTAATTGTTTTATATAAGCAGCCATGTATTTGATTTTCTGATTAATTTATTTTCTGCTTTTATTTAACTGATTTGAGTGTTTTATACTAAGTTCATGTAATGTGAATATATAAACTAGTAATTTACATGAACTGCACTTAATATTAATTTGTAATTTACATGAACTGAATTGATCTGAACTGAAAAAGAGCCTTATAAAAATAAAATAAGGAGGCCTTTTAGAGCGGATTATTTTTGAAAAAAGCGTTGTAAAAGGATTTTAAAAAACATTCATATAACATAAAGAAAAAAGAAGTCTTTTATAGCTTTTATTAGAAAAAAAGCTTTTGTAAAAAGAGCATTTTTAAAAATAAAATAAGGAGGTCTTTTAGAGTGCTTATTTTGAAAAAGCATTGTAAAGGCTTTTAAAAAAAACAATCCATATAACGTAAGAAGAACAAGGAGGTCTTTAACAGCGCTTATTTGAAAAAAGCGTTGTTAAAGAGAGCCTTTTTTAAAAATAAAAATTAAGGAGGCCTTTTAGAGCGCTTATTTGAAAAGAGCTGTAAAAGGCCTTTTAAAAAAAAACAATTCATATAACGTAAGAAACAAGGAGGTCCTTTATCTACAACGCTAAGTGAAAAAGCGCTGTAAAAAGGCTATTTAAAAAAAAATTCATATAAATAAGAAAACAATGTAGTCATGAGCCTCCCTGATCAATGTTTTTGATTTAATTCAAACACACAGTACATGTGAAATATTGATTGATCTAATGTTTTGAATTGAGAAATATTCAGGCAAACAAGAAGACACCACACACTTGAACAATAACTTGCAACCCCAAGGAATCAACCAAAGTTGGAGGATGCACTTGAGAAAGACGCAAAAATGTATAGTGTTATTAGGTGTCATAGTAATAAGTTTAGTAGACTAATCACTATGGTCTCACACTTAAGCCTTTGCCAATGAATATAAATCAATCAACAAATAAAGCAATTGATGAATCAATTTGATAATCGATTGTCTGACTCAGAACAAGTGTTTTCACTAAACAAATCGATTGGGCAATCGATTAGTTAAATGTTTTTGGTGAAACCTGAGTTCTGGGATAACTCTAATCGATTGGACAATCAATTGAGCAATCCATTAAGCAATCGATTTAGCAAGTCACGAAACAACCAGTTATGGAAACAATCGATTGACAAATCGATTGTGACCAAGTTTAAAATCAGAAATAAGTTCTGTGATGCAACAAATCGATTGGGACATCAATTGATTTAGTTTCTTAAAACTCCAAGTTTGAAGCAATCGATTAGGCAATCGATTGCAGATAATCATTCATCAGAACAAACTTTGATTAAATCGATTGGCAAATAGATTTTTGTCAAAATGACTGAGGTTCTGTAACAAGAACAATCGATTGGCAAAATCGATTGACGTTTATGCCTGAGACACTTTGATCAGACACAACCGATTGGAATATCGATTGATGCAAAGTCTGATTCACTGTGATCAGCACAATCGATTGACGAATCGATTGAAGCTCTTTTTTAAGTTACAGAAAGGTTTCAACTCATTGCCAAAATCGATTATGACTGTGATTGTGAAATCGACTGAGAAATTGATTGTTTTGATCTCGTTGTTGGAACAAAACATCTATAATCGATTACTCAATCATTTGAAGAAAATCATAGTTTCAGTTCTGATTATGTATTAAAAAAGAATCGATTGGCAAATCGATTCATGCTTATATGTTCAAGATTCAAGAAAAACAAGACCTGCGAAAATCGATTAGGCAAAATCGATTAAAGCTTTATAAAATCGATTGGGAAATCGATTGTCCTGGTGTTTTCTTTGAATATATAATAAGCTGATTCAATCACTTTTGAAAGAAGAACTTTCACAACTATTTGAAAATCTTTGACACAATCTTTTGAAAAACTTTTCACAACCTTTGAACAACCTTGAGAGAAAAGTTTTACAATCTCACAAACATTCATTGCCAAAATACCTTTTGTGTGAGAAACCAATATAGTGATTGAGTCAGATTCATGATAACTTCTTTTAGTTCTTTGTAAAATACAATTATTTGTAACTGAAAGGTTAGAAAATCCAGTTTGGAAACTGGTAGCTATCTTCGTTGTTGAGAGGGACTCATCAAGAAGAAGTTTTACTGGTGATCTTGGAAGAGTTTTGTAGAGGAACTCTGGGATACAGTGGTCGCCGAATAGAATAGAGAGAGAGTTTTAAGATTGATAGGCCGGGAGCGCTGGAACATCTGTAAAACACTCTAAGATTCTATTGTAAAAGGCCGAATCGTTTTATTTCGGGACTGGACGTAGGTCGTCAGATAGACGACTGAACTAGTATAAAATCTTGGTGCCATCTCTCTATCCTTATCTCTTTACTTTTCATGTTCATCTTGTATGCGATCTAATATTTCCGCTGTTGTACTTTATGTATGAATCTTGCATAGTTAAATATAGGAATTAAAATTGAACACGTTGGATTTGATCTTAATTCTCTTATTCTTAATCAAAAGAAGTCATATTTTTCCAACAAACAAGAAGGTCTTTTACAGCGCTTATGTGAAAAAGCGTTGTAAAAGAGCCCTTTTTAAAAAATAAAATAAGGAGGCCTTTTAGAGCGCTTTTTTCCAACAATGATGTAAAAGGCTTAGGTCTTTTAGAGAACTTTCAACAAGCGCTGTAAAGGGCTTCTAAAAAAGCGTTGTCATAGGATTTTATATATAACAGTAAACCGCTTCAGTTTCCTCTTTATTACGTAAACTTCACTAGCATCTCCTCTTCATCGTTCTTCTCTTCCTTTGCGAACCCTATCATCTCTTCCATTACGAACCTTATTTCCACGATAATCTCTACCTGTTCGAACAGTATTTCCATCCACGATCATCTCTCCCATTACACACCATTCTTTTCATTGAAATACGTAACCCTCAATACGTATTTCTTTGAACCATATTTCTGCGAATCGTATTTCTGCAAACCCTCATTCTGCGCATTACGTATTTCTTCGAACCCTCACTATTCAGGTATTGATTTATTAATTTTTTTGTTATCACTCAAATGCATGTTGAGCTTGTTTAAGTTATACTGATACTGATACGTACTTAGAATATTGCATGTTGAGCTTGTTGAAGTTATACTGGAATTGTATGTTTGAACTTTTGTAGATAAATGGATACCACCAAAGATTTAGAATGTCAAAATGAAGAAGTTGCCAACACTAATACTTACGAAAATGAAGTCAAACGTGGTGCAACCATAATGCAAAAGGTCATAAAAGCAAGGAGCAGTGCATTAAATTTGAGGTATACTATACTCTGTTGCTGTTTTTTTTTTTTTTTTTATCTTTTTGAAAACATGTACTTACTATATGAGTTTATTAGGTTGGATGGAATGAGAGTGGTCAACCAATTGACCACAACAGCTCCATGTTTGTAAGTTACATTGGGCTGTTGTTCGTCAGAATATCCTGTAACACCCCAAAATTTTCATATATATTATATATGTATCTTTTTAGTAATTGCTATTATTAAATTAATAATTATTCTATGTGTAAATAAATTAAATTAAATTTTATCACACTCTATTCTACCTAAATAATTATAACCTTCATTTTTATTTAATTGTTTTGACGTGACAATTACATGAGGACTATTTATGATGTCATTATTTCATAAATGGACATTTTTTATTTGATTAGTTTCGATAATCATAAAATTGATGTGTTAGATATGTTTGTTTTATTTTCTTATGTGTGAGGGTATTCTTGTCTTCTGATTTATTTAGTTGATAAAATATTAGTTAATTAAATTAGAAATAAGTTATATTGTTTGTTAGTTTATTTGCGACCAAATAAGTATTCATTTTAGGAGATATTATAGAGTTTAGTGAAACCAACCTTTATGTATAAGTGTTTTGAAAATATTTTGGCCATCTATAAAAATAAAAATTAGTGACTTGATTCATTCTTTTACTCTCCTTTATGACAGGATTTTATGACAATTCATGGTGTTTTCTTGGCATAATGTGCATTAATTTCATTTAAAAACACCTTTAATTTATTTTTAAAGGAAGATTATAAATTTAATTATAAGTTTTTGTGTGCAATTAAGAGTGGACACACAAAAGACTATTGTCCTTTTTGTATATCATGCATTCATCTCTTTAACTAAAATTATAATTTTATTTTAATTGTCTACAAAAATAATTCTATAAATTTTTTTTGTTTCATCAAACTATTAGATAATAAAATTAAAAGGATGATGTGACAATCTCTAAATTACTTATTTAGTTAAAATTGGTGTGTGGACACCGTTCAAATATGGTGAACTTTATTAGTTAATTATAATTAACTCATACACATGATTCAATTGACTTTGTAACAACCTAATAAAATTAAAGAAATAGTAATTATTGGTAGCATAATGTTGGAATTAAGTGCACTTCAAATTTTAGACAACAAATCAAGGGTAGTAGTGCAACGTAAATAGCTTATATGTTCATACATTTCCATGAGGCCCTTGTTGTCACCCTTTTGTCATTCTTACACTATCAAAATAATTTTCTATGTCGTAAATTTCCAATATCTATCGTGTGTTGAATTCATTATTGCCTCATGAGCTATTTCTCGTGCGAATTTAGAGGTGTTAAGAAAGAAAGCGCATAAGGTAAGGGCTTTTCCCCATGCAGTTAGGCTAGATATTAAATTAATAGTTTGTAAGATATTGATATATGTCTTGATGTCTTAAAAGAAAAATATTGATTTTTAATTGCCTTAAAGAATTAACTATAATATTTATTTTTATGAGTAATATGTTTGCTTGATAAACTTAATTATAAATTTCACATTTTTTATTATAAACATGAGTAAATATGTTTGAGTCATATATTTATGTAAAGTTAATTTTGTGTGTTGTTATGTGTACTTAATTATAAAGCTATGATTTTATTATGATCTCATGAGTAATATTTTTTAAGGATGTCTTTAATTAAAGTCTCGATTTTTGTGCTATTTCATTTCAAAGTTTAGATTTTTAAGAAATCTATATATCCTTTTGGGGAATTGGTGTAAAGTTTAATTTTAATTATGATAACATGATTAAGTTGATTTTTGTGATGTGTTTAGCGGCAAACCTTGATTTGTATGTCTAAATGATTAATAATCGGAGAAAATTTATAGTAGAAGAAAAAAGTTTATATTGTATGTGTTATTCGTTATTTGAGTTTTGATGTCTATCAAATAACACGTCGTTAATCCAATTTATAGTTTATAAAATGAAAGTTATGACTGCAAGACATTTATTCACGGTTGTGTGTTATATATTTTGGGATAACAAAATTATTGACTCTTGATTGTAAGCGTCTATGAGAATAAAAACTTTGATGTCTTATGTAATTAAAATTTAATGTTAAATATTTTATCTTTGTGGTTGCCTAAGTGAGAGCGATTTGTGTTTTAAATAATATTATCTTTGTGGTTGCCTAAAGTGGCTGGTGATTTGAGTTTTAAATAATGTTATCTTTGTGGTTGCCTAAGTGGCTGGTGATTGTGTGATTATCTAAGTGAGTGGTAACATGTACTTTGAGCATCATTATCATACCATCAAATATCATATGCATCTTTGTGGACGCCTGTGTGGCTGGGTTTAATTTTTCCCCATTGGTATGGGTGACTTCTGTGTGACGCCTGTTGGGCTGGTTATATCTGGATCATATATGCTTAGGAGCATGCATAAACTTGCATACATTTTATTTTATTTTGATCTAATTATTTGCTCTACGGTTGCTACTGATTTATTTAGATTACATTCTATGACTTTTGATACATCTTTAAGAACTATTAACAAAAATCAATTTTTTTAAATATTTTATTACAAAAAGATTTATATTTATATTTTATGGTTGTTAATTTATTATTTTGGTTTAATTTTGTTGTGGGATGAACTGACCCCTTCACCAAACATTTAGGTACTAATATTTTCAAGAGTTGCATGAATGAGTTTGATTGGTGCACGCACGTGGGAAAATGAGATTTACTGAAAATAATATTTTGTATTACTAAATTTTTGTGGCACATTGTAAAGTTATTTACTCTTCATAAATTAAACTTTTAATAGAAATGCGGATTGATAATTCATTTGCTAGAAAAAAATTGAATGTCATTAATTTCAGTCAACATTGTTTCTTTGGACTTTCATTAAAGAGAATTTATTTATTTTGACCATAAATGAATATTGATCTAATAATTGAAATATTAATTTTGCAAATTAATAAATAAATAAATTTTAGTAAAATACATTACTTCTTTAATGAGAAAAAACCCATTAATTAAGTTGTTTCTAAAAGAAAATAAATATTTTTCAGTAAATATTCGTATCAAAAATTGGGGCGTTAACAATCCCCATTACCATGATGATTGGAAAGATAAGGCGTTGAAGGATGCGAAAATATACAGTGGAATGATATTCAAGTAACTTTTTTGATCCACTCTTTTGTCATTTATAATTTTTTCCTTGTAATACTTTACTCTTGTATCAAACTATATCTTATTTCGCTTGCAGACTGCTTGTTCTTGCATGAGGTGAGAAAGAATTACGTACTGAGAGTGTTCGGGAAAATAACCGTGGTTTTAGATCTGACCTCTCAAATTTCTATCTAAAAGATAGTGAAGGGAAATACAAATGCTGAAGCTCCAAGATATATAAAACATTATATATTCAAGAAGAATGGAGTGCCATTGTATCAAAACGTTCGAACGCCGGTTGGTCGTAAGTGATTAATTTATTAGCATTTGTGTTGATTATTCATATTCCATAGCGTATTTTAAATTTTTACACGATTGTTATTTTTTTATATAGAATATAAGTATGGCAAATCGCGGACGGGCAAAAATCCGAACGCGCCATAAAAAAATCACGTATGGGATATGCACGTCTAGAGCAAACTTGTAAAGTAATTAAACATCACTTTTATATAATGGAGAAATTGTATTATAAACTATAGTTTCTAATAATATTGTTGTTATCGATCTACAAATAGGCACAAGCATCCAATCCGATTAACCGTTGGGTCGTCATATCTTGTGGAAGGAAGCTCGTGTAAATAAGGATGGAGTTGGTTGATAACGAAAATGTTCAAAAAGTAACTAGAACTTTGTGTAAGTATATTATCACTTAATATTTTAATATGTATTATCACTTTACATATAATCACTTTAATATTTTTTAATATTGTATTTAAAATGTATTGAACTTATCTTTTTAATGTATGTTTAGGAGAATATCGAAACAAGTTCGGAAAATCAAGAGGACAACAAAGCTAGTTGCAGGGACATTCTTGGTAAAGTATTTAGTGTCCTGAGTTATTCCGATCGCGTGAGGGGGAAAAGGATTTGGCGTAACTCCTAAAAGCTAAACTTTCACAGGAGAAACGCAAAATCCATCCAGTGAGGAAGTATTAGAGAAGCTCAAACTCTATCAGAGCAAGTGGCACTCTTGGTGAAGAACGAATAAAGACAAGAACTCCCGGATCAGCTCCAACGTGAAATACAAATGGAGAGTGAAAACGCGAGTTGCAACATTGGTCTCCAAAAGTCTTCCGAGGTAATTAATACTTACTTATGTAATTATTATGTATTAACTATACTTATGTATTAACCATACTTATGTTTTAACCATTGATTTAGGGTGTCACTCCTTGTGTGTGTACTTATCCTCCCTACTCATGGGAAGGGTCGGAAAAGGAACATGATACAATACTTCCGGAGAATATTGCACAACACACGGATCTTGCGGGCCATCGTCAAAGTATCACAATTGTTGCTTTTGACCAATGCACCGTTGCCTATACGGACAACGATGTATGAATATTGAAGTTTTGAAGCGAAGCAGATTGGTAAGTTACGTGGCCATGACCCACATATCTTGTTGCCTTTGATAAGGTTATTAATTAATTTGAAATGTATGTTTAATTTGATTATGTATATTTAATTCTGATTTTTTTTCAGCTCCTACTTTAATTTCACATTTATATTTAGATTCTGCAAAAGCCAAAGGGAATGGTAAAAAGCTCCCATAAAACGAGTCAATTACAATCGCCGAAGAAGGTTTGTCACATTTATTCCGTAGGTTTGTCATTTTTTTAGATCATATAAAACTAACATTTAAGCTCATTTTTTCATATTCAAGTCAAATAAAACCCACACGCAAAAATTAAAAGCCGACAAAGCCTCAAGAAAAATTTGGAGGTTATAAAGCTGGAACTTCAAAGCTGAGGGTAATACAGCTGCAAAGTTGTAGCTAAAATCGATCAGGGAAAATCAATCGCTGCTGCTCCTAAAATAAGTCAGCCATGCCTTGCTAAATACGGGGCGTGTCTTTACATCCAAGTAAAAAGGAATATGGGCAGCAACGACGATTCACGCATCAAAACCATGAATAAAGCTATATTCGGAGATGAGTATGAAGACTTTCTCGAAAAGGAGCACATTTACGAACTTCTCAACCATAAGGAGCTGAGTGCTACTGTCATCAGCTTGTACATAAGGTAAAAAATACTTTTAATTGCATTTATTGGTAATTAATTAAATTTATTGGTAATTACTCTAGTTTGAAATTTTCATTGAAGGTTTTTGTATGAGAAGGTTGTGTGCACGCGCAAATTGTCAAATAGATATTCATTCTTGTCTCCGCATAAGCTTTCGATGTGTAAACTCGATCCAGTTAATGTAAAGAATTGCATTGTAGATATGTTATTAGGAAATATAGAGAAGGATAAATTGTTCTTTGCACCATATAATTCAGGGTACGTAATTATATATTATTTATTTATATCTTTTTTAATTTATGAGATCTTAATTTATTAGTTGTGTAAACAAAATTGCCAACCAAATTTTTGTTGTTGTAGGGCACATTGGGTGCTATTTGCAATCAATGCGACCTCTGAAGTTATATACTATTTGGATCCCTTGCATGGCAATTACAACAATCACTCCGATATAAAGACTATGTTCGACACATAAGTAATAGTCATTTATTTGTTACATATATATATATATATATATATAAATAATGTGTTTGTTATTGCTATAATAATCAAATTTATTTATTCGATAGTGCTTTACAAGTTTTTCGACTCAAAGAGGTGCTACAGTGTCGAAG
>PGWS01017392.1:0-10658 GCA_002896235.1 Cicer reticulatum
CCCTGATCATGTTTTTGATTTAATTCCCAAACACACAGTACATATGAAATACTTGATTGATCTAATGTTTTGAATTGAGAAATATTTCAGGCAAACAAGAAGACACCATACACGTGGAACAATAGCTTGCAACCCAAGGAATCAACCAAAGTTGGAGGATGCACTTGAGAAAGACGCAAAAATGACGCAAAAATAGTGTTATTAGTGTCATATAGTAATAAGTTTAGTAGACTAATCACTATGGTCTCACACTTAAGCCTTTGCCAATGAATATAAATCAATCAACAAATAAAGCAATTGATGAATCAATTGATAAATCGATTGTCTGACTCAAAACAAGTGTTTTCACTAAACAAATCGATTGGGCAATCGATTAGTTAAATGTTTTTGGTGAAACCTGAGTTCTGGGATAACTCTAATCGATTGGACAATCGATTGAGCAATCCATTAAGCAATCGATTTAGCAAGTCACAGAAACAACCAGTTATGGAAACAATCGATTTCTGAACACATACGAATTCGCTTGGTGACACAAGTTTTTCTTAAATCGAATAGAAAGGCAAGGTTCTTGGTAGATGTGGGCTACATACATTTGGTCGTTAGGTGCAATCAATATGATTTGACGATTTTTCTTCACACTCCATAGTCTTGAAGACAATCGATTTATGGCAGATTCGATTGCAGATCAATCCATTTCATCAGAACACACTTTGGATGGTAAATCGATTGGGAAATAGATTTGTCAAATAATGACTGAGGTATTCTGTAACGATAAAGCACAATCGATTGGCAAAATACGAATTGATGTTTATGACCTGACGACACTTTTGATTCAGACACAATCGATGGAAAATCGATTGATGCAAAGTCCTGATCACTGTGATCAGCACGAATCGAGTTGACGAATCGATTGAAGTACTCTTTTCTAAGTTACAGAAAGTGTTTCAACTCATTTGTCAAATCGATGATGACTGGTGATTGTGAAGTTCGACTGAGAAATTGGAATTGTTTTGAATGGTTCGTTGTTGGATAACAAACACCACATCTATTATCGATTTCGTCAATTCTCGATTTGTGTATATACTCAATCATAGTTGTCAGTTCTGATTGATGTATTAAAAAGAATCGATTGGCAAATCGATTCATGCTTATATGTTCAAGATTCAAGAAAAACAAGACCTGCGAAAATCGATTAGGCAATCGATTAAAGCTTTATAAAATCGATTGGGAAATCGATTGTCCTGGTGTTTTCTTTGAATATATATAAGCTGATTCAATCACTTTTGAAAGAAGAACTTTCACAACTTTTGAAAATCTTTGACACAATCTTTTGAAAAACTTTTCACAACCTTTGAACAACCTTGAGAGAAAAGTTTTACAATCTCACAAACATTCATTGCCAAAATACCTTTTGTGTGAGAACCAATATAGTGATTGAGTCAGATTCATGATACTTCTTTAGTTCTTTGTAAAATACAATTATTTGTAACTGAAAGGTTAGAAAATCCAGTTTGGAAACTGGTAGCTATCTTCGTTGTTGGAGAGACTCATCAAGAAGAAGAAAAGTTTATGTGATCTTGGAAGATTTGTAGGGAACTCTGGGATCAGTGGTCGCCGAATAGATAGAGAGAGAGTTTTAAGAGTTTAGGCGGGAGCGCTGAACCATCTGTAAACCTCTAAGTTCTATTGTAAAGGCCGAAATCGTTTATTCGACTGGACGTAGGTCGTCAGAATAGACGACGACTAGTATAAAATTCTTGGTGCCATCTCTCTATCCTTATCTCTTTACTTTCATGTCATCTTGTATGCTGACAGCGATCTAAATAATGATCCTTCGCTGGTACTTTTATGTATGATCTTGCATAGGTTAATATAGGAATTAAAATTTGAACACTTGGATTTTATCTTAATTCTCTTATTCTTAAATCAAAGAAGTCATATTTTCCACAAACAAGAGGTCTCTTTACAGCGCTTATGTGAAATGAAAAGAGCCTTTTTAAAAAATAAATAAGGAGCCCTTTAGAGCGCTTTTCCAACAAGTGATGTAAAAGGTTAGGTCTTTTAGAGAACTTCCACAAGCGCTGTAAAGGCTTCTAAAAAGCGTATTGTCATAGGATTTTATATATAACAGTAAACCGCTTCAGTTCCTCTTTATTACGTAACTTCACTGCATTCCTCTTCATCTTTTCTCTTCCTTTGCGCAACCCTATCATCTCTTCCATTACGAACCTATTTCCACGATAAATCTCTACCTGTTCGAACAGATTTCCATACGATCATCTCTCCATTACACACCATATCTTTTCATTGATACGTAACCCTCAATACGTATCTCTTATGAACCTATTTCTGCCAAATCGTATTTCTGCAAACCCTCATTTCTGCGCATTACGTATTCTTCGAACCCTCACTATTCAGGTATTGATGTTATTAATTTTTTGTTATCACTCAAATGCATGTTGAGCTTGTTTAAGTTATAAATATACTGATCTGATACGTACTTCGATAATTGCGATTGTTGCGAGGTTGTTGAGTTATCTAACATAATTGTATGTGCAACTTGTTGTAGATAAATGGATACCACCAAAGATTTAGAATGTCAAATGAAGAAGTTGCCAACCTAATACTGGTACGAAAAGAAGTCAACGTGTGAACCATAATGCAAAAGTCACTATAAAGCAAGGACATGCCATTAAATTTGAGTTACACTATACTCTGTTTGCTGTTTTTTTTTTATTATTCTTTACTATCTTTTTTGAAAGCATGTACTTACTATATGTTTATTAGTGGATGGAATGAGAGTCGTCAACCAATTGACCCCTTAAGCTCGCATGTGGAAAGTACGCTTGGGGTTGTGTTCGTCAGAATATCCCTGTAACACCCCAAATTTCATATATATTATATATGTATCTTTCTAGATAATTCGCTATTATAAATTATATTATTCTATGTGTAAATAAATTAAATTAAATTTATCACATCTATCTACCTAAATAATGTATAACCTTCATTTTTATTTAATGTTTTGACGTGACAATTACATGAGACTATTTATGATGTCTTTATTTCATAAATGGACATTGTTTATTTGATAGTTTCTGATATCATAAAATTGATGTGTTAGATATGTTGTTTTATTTCTTAGTGTGAGTGGTATTCTCTGTCTTGCTTGTTATTTTAGTTGATAAAATTATTAGTTGAATTATCTAAATTAATTATATGTTGTTTAGGTGTTTATTTGCGACCAAATATTATATTCGTTTTAGAGATATTATAGAGTTAGTGAAACCAACCTTTATGTATAAGTGTTTGAAAATATCTTTTGTTTCCAATCTATAAAAATAAAAATTAGTGACTATATTCTTCTTTTATCTCCTTTATTGACAAGATCTTTATGACATTATGGTGTTTTTCTGGCAAATGTGCATTAATTCATTAAACACCTTTAATTCTATTTTTAAATGAAGATTATAAATTTAATTATAAGTTTTTGTGTGCAATTAAGAGTGGACACAAAAAGACTATTGTCCTTTTTGTATATCATGCATTCATCTCTTTTAAACTAAAATTATAATTTTATTTTAATTGTCTACAAAAATAATTCTATAAATTTTTTTGTTTCATAACTATTAGATAATAAAAATTAAAAGGATGATGTGACAATCTCTAAATTACTTATTTAGTTAAAATTGGTGTGTGACACCGTTCAAATATGGTGAACTTTATTAGTTAATTATAATTAACTCATACACATGATTTCAATTGACTTTGTAACAACCTAATAAAATTAAAGAAATAGTAATTATTGGTAGCATAATGTTGGAATTAAGTGCACTTCAATTTTAGACAACAAATCAAGGGTAGTAGTGCAACGTAAATAGCTTATATGTTCATACATTTCCATGAGGCCTCTTGTTGTCACCCCTATTTGTCATTCTTACACTATCAAAATAATTTTCTATGTCGTAAATTCCAATATCTATCGGTGTTGAATTCATTATTGCCTCATGAGCTATTTCTCGTGCGAATTTAGAGGTGTTAAGAAAGAAAGCGCATAAGGTAAGGGCTTTTCCCCATGCAAGGTTAGGCTAGATATTAAATTAATAGTTTGTAAGATATTGATATATGTCTTGATGTCTTAAAAGAAAAATATTGATTTTTAATTGCCTTAAAGAATTTAACTATAATATTTTATTTTTATGAGTAATATGTTTGCTTTGATAAACTTAATTATAAATTTCAATTTTTATTATTATAACATGAGTAATATGTTTGATGTCATATATTTGATGTAAAGTTATTATTTGTTTGTTGTTTATGTGTACTTAATTATAAAGCTATGATTTTTATTATGATCTCATGAGTAATATTTTTTAGGATGTCTTTAATTTAAAGTCTCGATTTTTGTGCTATTTCATTTTAAAGTTTTGATTTTTAAGAAACTTATATGAGTCTTTGGGGAATTGGTGTAAAGTTTTAATTTTAATTATGATAACATGATTAAGTTGATTTTTGTGATGTGTTTAGCGGCAAACCTTGATTTGTATGTCTAAATGATTAATAATCGGAGAAAATTTATAGTAGAAGAAATAAAGTTTATATTTGTATGTGTTATTCGTTATTTGAGTTTTGATGTCTATCAATAACACGTCGTTAATCCAATTTTATAGTTTATAAAATGAAAGTTATGACTGCAAGACATTTATTCACGTGTTTGTGTGTTATATATTTGGGATAACAAAATTATTGACTCTTGATTGTAAGCGTCTATGAGAATAAAACTTTGATGTCTTATGTAATTAAAATTTAATGTTAAATATTTTATCTTTGTGGTTGCCTAAGTGAGGAGCGATTTGTGTTTTAAATAATATTATCTTTGTGGTTGCCTAAGTGGCTGGTGATTTGAGTTTTAAATAATGTTATCTTTGTGGTTGCCTAAGTGGCTGGTGATTTGTGTGATTATCTAAGTGAGTGGTGACATGTACCTTTGAGCATCATTATCATTTCATAACATATCATATGCATCTTTGTGGACGCCTGTGTGGCTGGTTTAATTTTTCCCCATTGGTATGGGTGACTTCTGTGTGGACGCCTATGTGGCTGGTTATATCCGGATCATATATGTTCAGGAGCATGCATAACTTGCATACATTTTATTTTATTTTGATCTAATTATTTGCTCTACGGTTGCTACTTGATTTATTTAGATACATTCTATGACTTTTGATACATCTTTAAGAACTATTAAAGAATCAATTTTTTTAAAATCTTTTATTACGAAAAGATTTTATATTCATATTTTATGGTTGTTAATTTATTATTTGGTTTAATTTTGTTGTGGGATGAACTGACCCCTTACACCAACATTTAGGTACTAATGATTTCAAAGAGTTGCATGAATGATGTTTGATTGGTGCACGCACGTGGGAAAATGAGATTTTACTGAAAAATAATATTTTGTATTACTAAATTTTTGTGGCACATTGTAAAGTTATTTACTCTTCATAATTAACTTTTAATAGAAATGCGGACGTGATATTTCATTTGCTAGAAAAAAATTGAATGTCATTAATTTCAGTCAACATTGTTTCTTTTGACTTTCATTTAAAGAGAATTTATTTTATTTTTGACCATAAATGAATATTGATCTAATAATTGAAATATTAATTTTGCAAATGAATAAATAAATAATATTTTAGTAAATTACATTACGTTCTTTTAATGAGAAAAAAAATTAATTAGTTGTTTCTAAAAGAAAATAAATATTTTTCAGTAATATTCGTATCAAAAATTTGGGGCGTTACAATCCCCATTACCATTGATGATTGGAAAGATAAGGCGTTGAAGGATGCGAAAGATATACTGTGGAATGATATACAAGTAACTTTTTTGATCCACTCTTTTGTCATTTATAATTTTTTCCATTGTAATACTTTACTCTTTACTCAAACTATATCTTTATTTCGCTTGCAGACTGCTTTTGTTCTTGATGAGGTGAGAAAGAATTACGTATTGAGAGTTGTCGGGAAAATACACCGTGGTTTTAGATCTCACCTCTCAAATTTCTATCTAAAAGATAGTGAAGGAAATACAAATGCTGAAGCTCCAAGAATATATAAACATTATATATCAAAAGAAGAATGGAGTGCATTTGTATCAAAACATTCGAACCCCGCGTTTGTAGTAAGTGATTAATTTATTAGCATTTGTGTTTGATTATTCATATTCATAGCGTATTTTAAATTTTTACACGATTGTTATTTTTTTATATAGAATATAAGTAAGGCAAATCGCGAGAGGGCAAAAAATTCGACGCACCCATACAAAAAATCACGTATGGGATATGCACGTCTAGAGCAAAAACTTGTATGTAATTAAACATCACTTTTATATAATGAGGGAATTTGTATTATAAACTATAGTTTCTAACTAATATTTTGTTTATGATCTTAACAAATAGCAACAAGACACCCAATCCGATCAACCGTTGGGTCGTCATATCTTGTGGAAGGAAGCTCGTGTAAATAAGGATGGAGTGGTTGATAACGAAAATGTTCAAAAAGTAATAGAGCTTTGTGTAAGTATATTATCACTTTAATATTTTTAATATTGGTATCTTTATTACTTTTAATATTATCACTTAATATTTTTTTAATATTTTTTAAATATTGTATTTTAAAAATGATATTGAACTTATTTTTTAATGTATTTAGGGAGAATATTTCGAAAGTTCGGAAAATACAAGAGGACAACAACGCTAGTTGCATGGGACATTCTTTGGTAAAGTATTTATGTTGTCCTGGTATTCCCTGTCGCGTGAGGGGGAAGGATTTGGCGTATCCTAAAGCAAGACTTTCACAGGAGAAGCGTGCAAAAATTCCATTCCCAGTGAGGAGTATTAGAGAAGCTTTTCAAACTCCTTCAGAGCAAGTGGCATCTTGGTGGAAGACGTAAAAAGACAAGCAAACTCCCGGATTCAAGCTCCAACGTGAAATACAATGGAGATGTAATAACGCGAATTACAACATTGGTCCTCAAGTCTTTCCGAGGGTAATTAATTAGCTTACTTATGTAATTACTTATGTATTAACTATACTGTTGTATTAACCATTACTTATGTTTTACCATTGATTTAGGGTGTCACTCCTTGTGTGTTCGTACTTATCCTCCTACTCATGGGAAGGTCGGAAAAGGGAAACATTGTACATATACTTCGGGAGAAGTATTTGCATCAACACAGCGGATCCCTGCGGGCCTATGTCAATGTATCACCAATTGTTGCTTTTGAAGAAATTGCATGGTTGCCTATTACCGACAACGTTGTAGATATGAAGTTTTTGAGCGAACAATTGGTAGTTACGTGACAATGGCCCACATATCTTTTGTTGCCTTTCATTAAGGTATATTTAATTAATTGAAATGTATGTTTAATTGATATTGTATATTTAATTACTGATGTTTTTTCTAGCTCCTAACTTTAATTCATCATTTATATTTAGATTCTGCAAAAGCCTAAAGGGAATGGAAAAGATCCCATTAAACGAGGTCATTACACAGTCGCCCGAAAAGTTTTGTCACATTTATTTCCGTAAGGTTTGGTCATTTTCTTAGATTCAATAACTAACATTTAATCTCATTTTTTCAATTCAATCAAATAAACCACCCACACAGCAATAAAGGCCGACAACCCTTAAATTGGAGGTTATAAAGCTGGAAACTTCAAAAGCTGGCAGGGTTAAATAATAAAAGGGCTGCAAAGTTGCAGCTAAAAAACTGGATCGGGGAAAATCAGCCCCTGCTGCTCCTAAAATAAGTCAGCCATGCCTTGCTAAATATGGGGCATGTCATGACATCCAAGTAAAAAGGAATATGGGCAGCAACGACGATTCACGCATCATAACCATGAATAAAGCTATATTCGAAGATGAGTATGAATAATTTCTTAAAAAGGAGCACATATACGAACTTCTCAACCATAAGGAGCTGAGTGCTATTGTCATCAGCTTGTACATAAGGTAAAAAACTAATTTTAATTGCATTTATTGGTAATTAATTAAATTTATTGATAATTAATCTAAGTTGAAATTTTCATTGAAGGTTTTTGTATGAGAAGTTGGTGTGCTTGCACAGATTGTCAAATAGATATTTGTTCTTGTCTCCGCATAAGCTTTCGATGTGTAAACTCGATCCAGTGAATGTAAAAAAATACATTGTAGATATGTTATTAGGAAATATAGAGAAGAATAAGTTATTCTTTGCACCATATAATTCAGGGTACGTAATTATATATTATTTATGTATATCTTTTTTAATTTATGAGATCTTATATTTATTAGTTGTGTAAAAAAAATTGCCAACCAAATTTTTGTTGTTGTAGGGCCCATTGGGTGCTATTTACAATCAATGCGACCTCTGAAGTTATATACTATTTAGATCCCTTGCACGACAGTTACAACAATCACTCCAATATAAAGACTATGTTCGACACGTAAGTAATGTGTTTGTTAATGTATAAATAATGTGTTTGTTAATGCTATAATAATCACATTTATTTATTCGATAGTGCTTTACAAGTTTTTCGAGCTCAAAGAGGTGCTACAGTGTCGAAGCAAAAGTCTAATAACATCACATGGATTCCAATAAAGGTTTGAAATATATGCCTTTAAATTTTCATTTAAATTTTCATTTGAAATATATTTTATTGACTTATATGTTTTATTTTATAGTGCCCTTGTCAAACTAACAACATTGACTGTGGGTACTATGTATTGTGGTTCATGAAGGAGATTGTTGATAGGAATCAAACTATTATCCCAGAAACGGTACGATATTTTCATTATTTGATTTTCATATATAAATTATGTATATATATTTGATTCTAACTTATTTATGTTCAATTTTTATATTGCACAGTACTTTGACAATTCCAGTCCAACATACTCTGAGAAAGATCTAGTTGAATTAAAGGAAGTCTGGTGTCAGTATGTGCTTGAAATGAAAATTATTTGATTTTCTGGGAAATAGCATGCTGCAAGGGAACTGAATATATGGTAGCTAGTTCTGTTATGTGTAGGATAAGTTAGTTATATGTATATAAATAGGGCACAGTATCTGAATATGTGCTGTTGTACAAATATCTAATATGTATATGTAGTTAAGTTGTATATGTATCTGAATATGTATATGAATATGTGTTGTTGTACAAATATCTAATATGTATATGTAGTTAAGTTATATAGTTCTATTTTTGTATATGCATTATATTGCACTGAGTATATGCATTATATTGTATTCTGTTGTTGTGTGAACTGATTATAGATGAAAATAATTTTGGAAAAAAAATTAAAAGACAGCGCTTTCGAAAAAAATGCCATAAAAAACCAAAAAACGCTTTTCACAAATTTAATTTACAATGTTTTTAAATAAAAAAAAAATTGCACCTTTTACAGCGCTTTTTTGAAAAAGCCCTGTAAATGGTTACCTTTTACAACGCTTTTTCAAATAAGCTCTGTAAAATGTGCACTATAATGCATATATTGGGTGCACATTTTACAGCGCTTTTTCAAATAAGCGCTGTAAAATGTGGCAATATAATGCATATATTGGGTGCACATTTTACTGCGCTTTTTAGATAAGCTCTGTAAAAGGTGCACCCATTATATGCATTATATTGCCACCTTTTACAGCGCTCTTTTCAATAAGCGTTGTAAAAGGTGCATAATAATGCATATATTGGATCCACCGTTTACAACGCTTTTTAAATAAGCGCTATAATATGTGCACAACAAGCGCGCAATATATCTACATGTTTTATAGCGCTTTTTGATTTTTAAAAAGCGTTGTTGTATCTTTTTACAACACTCGATTCTACATCGCTTTTTTTTTTTGAAAAAGCGCTGAAATTGCTTAAAATAAGCACTGTAAAATCCTATTTTTCGCGTAGTGAGGGACACCTGATCCTCGATTTCATCTCGACTTTTCGGGTGATTTTCGTACACCCCGGCAAAAATGGGATGAAATTTGTAATTTCCAACAAGACGATGGCTAGTGTTTGAAATCTGACGCGCAACCCGATATACATTTATAAATTTAGGGGAAGAATGCTATAAGAGTCTTCTGGTCCTCAGTTTCATCTGGACTTTTCATGCGATTTCCGTACCACCTAAGAAAAATGGACCAAAATTCGTATTTTCGGACCAGACGAGGGCTAGTGTTTGAAATTTGTAGTTGAACCTGATACACAATTATAAATTTTGGAGAAGAATGCTTTAAAGGTCTCCCGATCCTCGATTTCATCTAGACTTTTTAGGCGATTTTCGTACCACCCGACAAATATGACCGAAAGTCGTATTTTCGGACCAGATGATGGCTAGTGTTTGAAAATCTGACGCAGAACCCGAAACTCAGTTATAAATTTAGGAGAAGAATGCTACAAGAATCTTCTTCTCCTTGATTTCATCTGGACTTTTCGGGAAATTTTCGTACCCCTCAACAAAAATGGACCAAAATCTGTATTTTTGAACCAGAAGATAGCTAGTGTTTGAAATCTGCTGCGGAATCCGAAACAAAGTTATAACTTTTGGAGAAGAATGCAATAAGGGTTTCCTGGTCCTCGATTTCATCTGGACTTTTTGGGCGATATTCATACCACCCGACAA
>PGWS01017399.1:0-14577 GCA_002896235.1 Cicer reticulatum
ATCCAACTAAAATGGATCGAAATCCGTATTTTCGAAAAAGACTATGGCGAGTGTTTGAAATATGACGCGGAACCTGAGACACAGTTATAAATTTAGAAGAAGAATGATATAATGGTCTCTCGGTCCTCGATTTCATTTGGACTTTTCAGGCGATTTCGTACCACCCGATTAAAATAGGTCAAAATCCGTATTTTCGAACAAGACAAAGGCTTGTGTTTGTATTCTGACGCGGAAACCGATAAACAATGAGAAATTTAGATGAAGAATGTTATAAGGGTCTATCGGTCATCAATTTCATCTGGACTTTTCGGGCAATTTTCGTACCCCTCGACAAAAATGGACCAAAATCTGTATTTTCAGAACAAACGATGGCTAGTTTTTGAAATCTGACCCGAAATGAGAAACATTGTTATATATTTAGGAGAAGAATGCTATAAGGGTCACCCGATCCTCGATTTCATCTCGATTTTTCGGGTGATTTTTGTACACCCTGAAAAAAATGGACGTAAAATCCGTAATTTCCAACACAAGACGAATGGCTATGTGTTTAGAAATCTGAGGCGGAACCGCGATATACATTTAATAAATTTAGGAGAAGAATTCTATAAAGAGTTCTTCTTGTCCTCGATATTCATCTGGATTTTCGGGCGATTTTCCGTACACCTAAACAAAAATGGACGCGAAATCTATATTTTCGGACGCAGACGAGGGCAGTGTTATGAATTTGACGTGGAACCCGAAACACATTGATTAATTTTAGAGAAGATGCTTTAAGGGTATCCCGATCCTCGATTTCCTTTGGACTTTGGACGTAGAACCCGAAAATCAATTATAAATTTAGGAGAAGAATGCTACAAGAATCTTCTTCTCCTGGTTTTCATCTGGACTTTTCGGGCAACTTTCGTACCCCTCGATAAAAATGAACCAAAATCTGTATTTTCGAACCAAAACGATAGCTAGTGTTTTAAAATCTGTTGGGAACCTGATACATAGTTATAAAATTTTGGATAAGAATGCTATAAGGGTTTCCCAGTCCTCGATTTCATCTAGACTTTTCGGGCGATATTCATAACACCGACCAAAATGGACCGAAATCAGTATTTCTGGAAACAGATGAGGGCTAGTGTTTGTAAATTTGACGCGGAACCTGAAACTCAGTTATAAATTTTGGAGAAGAATGCTATAAACGGTCTCCTCGTCGTCGATTTCATCTGGACTTTTCAGGCTATTTTCGTAACTCGACAAAAATGGATTCAAAAATCTATATTTTCGGACCTGACGATGGTAGTGTTTGAAACCTGCACAGAATCCAAACACATTGTTATATATTTAGGAGAAGAATGCTATAAGGGTCTCCAGATCCTCGATTTTATCTGGTATTTTCGGATGATTTTCATACCACCTGACTGAAATGGACAAAAATTCGTATTATTGAATAAAACAGTGGCTAGTGTTTGAAACCAACACGGAACTCGGTACACAGTTATCAATTTAGGTAAACATGCTATAAGGGTCTCTCGGTCCTCGATTTCATCTGGACTTTTCAAGCGATTTTCTTACCCCCTAAAAAATAAAGGACCGAAATCTATATTTTCAGACCAGACGATGGCAAGTGTTTGAAATCTGGCGCAGAACCTAAAACCCGGTCATAAATTTTGGAGAAGAATGCTTTCAAGGTTTCCTGGTCCTCGGTTGCATCTGGACTTTCGGGTGGTTTTCGTACCACCATACAAGAAATGGACATGTATTTACGAACACGATGATTGCTAGTTTTTGCTTCTGACGCGGAACCCGAAACTCAGTTATAAATTTAGGAGAAGAATGCTATAAGGGTCTCCCGGTCCTCGATTTCATCAGGGGTTTTCGGGCGATTTTCGTACCACCCAACAAAAAATGGACCGAAATCCGTATTTTCAATCAAGACGATTGTTAGTGTTTGAAATTTGACGCGGAACCCGAAACACTGTTATAATTTAGAAGAAGAATGCTATAAGGGTTTGTGTGTCTCGATTTCATCTGGACTTTTCGGGCGATTTTCGTACTACCCGACTAGAATTAACCGAAATCCATATTTTTTGTACAAGATGATGGCTTGTTTTTGAAATCTGACACGTAACCCGGAACACAATTTTAAATTTAGAAGAAGAATCCTATCAGAGTATTCCAAGTCCTCGATTTCATCTGGACTTTTCAGACGATATTCTTCCCCCTCGAAAAAAATGGACCGAAATATATTTTTCGGACTAGATGATGGCTAGTGCTTCAAATCTGATGCGGAATCCGAAACACTGTTATAAATTTAGGAGAAGAATGTTGTGAGGGTCTCCCGGTCCTCGATTTCATCTGGACATTCCGGGAGATTTTTCGTACCACCTAACAATAATGGACCGAAATCTATATTTTCGGACCAGACGAGGGCTAGTGTTTGAAATTTGACGTGGATCCCGAAGCACATTTTATTAATTTCGGAGAAGAATGCTTTAAGGGTCTCCCAGTCCTCGATTTTCCTCTGGACTTTTCAGGCGATTTTCGTACCACCCGACAACTATGGACCGAAATTCGTATTTTCCGACCAGATAATAGCTAGTGTTTGAAAATCTGACGTAGAACCCGAAACTCAATTGTAAATTTAGGAGAAGAATGCTACAAGAATTCTTCTTCTCCTCGTTTTCATCTGGACTTTTCGGGCAATTTTCGTACCCCTCGATAAAACTGAACCAAAATCTGTATTTTCGAACCAAATGATAACTAGTGTTTTAAATCTGTTGCGGAACCGAAAACATAGTTATAAATTTTGGATAAGAATGCTATAAGGTTTCTTAATCTTCGATTTCATCTGGACTTTTCGGGCGATATTCATAACACCCGAAAAAAATGGATCGAAATCAGTATTTCCGGAACAGATTTGACGCGGAACCTGAAACTCAGTTATAAATTTTGGAGAAGAATGCTATAATAGTCTCTCGGTCGTCGATTTCATCTGGACTTTTCAGGCTATTTTCGTAACTCAACAAAAATGGACCAAAATCTATATTTTCGGACCAGACGATGGCTAGTTTTTGAAATCTGGCACGGAATCCAAAACATTGTTATATATTAAAGAGAAGAATGTTATAAGGGGTCTCCCGGTCCTCGATTTTATCTGGTATTTTCGGATGATTTTCGTACACCTGACTGAAATGGACAGAAATTCGTATTATTGAACAAAACAATGGCTAGTGTTTGAAATCCAACATTGAACTCGGTACACAGTTATCAATTTAGGAAAAAATGCTATAAGGGTCTCTCGTCCTCGATTTCATCTGGACTTTTCAAGCGATTTTCTTACCCCTCAACAAAAAAAGGACCGAAATCTATATTTTCAGACCAGACGATGGCAAGTGTTTGAAATCTGGCGCAGAACCTGAAAACCAGTCATAAATTTTGGAGAAGAATGCTTTCAAGTCTCCTGGTCCTCTATTGCATCTGGACTTTTGGGTGGTTTTCGTACCACCATACAAGAAATGGACCTGTATTTACGAACAAGATGATTGCTAGTGTTTGACATCTGACGCGGAACCCGAAACTCAGTTATAAATTTAGGAGAAGAATGTTATAAGGGTCTCCCGGTCCTCGATTTCATCAGGGCTTTTCGGGCGATTTTCATACCACCCGACAAAAATGGACCGAAATCTGTGTTTAAAATTGGGTGCGGGGTCCGATTAGGAGAAGAATGCTATATGGGTCTCCCTCGTCCTCGATTTCATCTGGACGTTTCGGCAATTTTCGTACCACCCGACCAAAATGGACCGAAATCGGTATTTTCGGAGAAGACATGGCTAGTGCTTGAAATTTGACGCGGAATCCGAAACACATTTATAAGTTTTGGAGAAGAATGCTATTAGGGTCTCCAGGTCCTCCATTTGATCTGGATATTTTGGGCGATTTTCGTACCAGCAGACCAAAATGGACCGAAATCCGTATTTTCGAACAAGACGATGGCTAGTGCTTGATTTCATCTTGACTTTTTTCGGGTTATTTTTGTACAAGACGATGGCTAGTGTTTGAAATATGGCGCGGAACCCGGAACCCAGTAATGGTCTCGCGGTCCTCGATTTCATTTGGACTTTTCGGACGATTTTCGTACCCCTCAACAAAAATGGACCAACATCTGTATTTTTCGGACCACACGATGGCTAGTGTTTGAAATCTGGCGCAGAACCTGAGTCATAGTTATATATTTTAGAGAAGAATGCTATAAGAGTCTCTCAGTCATTGAGTACAATTACAAAACGGAGATGATAATTATATTTAATAAAATAGAGTTGTCTAATAAATAAGTAATTATTACTTATTCGAAAACTTTATTTTATTATATGTTATTATTATCTTCGTTTTATTGTTTTACTACATAACGAAGATAATAATAACATATAATAAAATTGAGTTTATCAAATAAATATGTTCTTATACTTTATTTGACAACTCTATTTATTTTATGTTATTATTATTATTTTCATTATATATTGTACTTCATAACGAAGACAATACTAACATATAATTAAATAGAGTTGTTAAATAAAGTAACAATTACATATTATATTTGACAACTCTATTTGATTATATGTTATTACTATATTCGTTATGCAATCATAGTTTTAAAAGGAAGATAATAATAACATATGACAAAATAGAATTATCAAATAATTAATAGTTATATTATTTATTTGACAACTCTATTTTATTATATGTTATTATTATCTTCGTTTTATAATTTTACTTCATAACGAAGATAATAATAACATATAACAAAATTGAGTTGTAAAATAAATAAGTAATTATTATTTTATTTGACTACTCTATTTTATTATATGTTATTATTATATGTGTTATGAAATAAAACATAAAACGAAGATAATAATAACATTAAATAAAATAAAGTTGTCAAATAATGTAATACTTAAATATTTATTTGACAATACTATTTTATTATATATTACTATTATCTTCGTTGTGTATAATTTACAACTCGATTTTGTTATATGTTATTATATTTTCGTTATTTAGTACAATTACAAAACCGAAAATAATATAAAAACATATAAGAAAATTGAGTTGTCAAATATGTTATTACTTTATTTTGACAACTCTTATTTTGTTATATGTTATTATTTACTTGCGTTATAACTTATTTGTTTAACAAATCTTTTTCATTATATGTTATTATTATGTTAATTATGTCAAAAAACAAATAATTACATATTTATTTGACAACTCTATCTATTTATTGTATGTTTCTATTTTCCTTTGTTATAAAGTACAACTACATGACGAAGATAATAGTATCATATAATAAAATAGAGTTGTCAAATAAAGTTATAATTAACATATTTGTATCACAACTCTATTTTATTATATGTTATTAGTATATTCGTTTTGTGTTATACTAAATAACGAAAAAAATTAACATATAACAATTCAGTTGTAAAAGCAACTATGTAATTATTACTTTAATTGACAACTCTATTTTAATATATGTTATTATTATCTTTTTTATTAAGTAAAACTATAAAACGAAGATAATAAAAATATATAATAAATTAGATTCAAATAAAGTAATAATTACATATTTATTTGACAACTCTATTTTATTAAATGATATTACTATCTTCGTTATGTAGTCAAACTTTAAAATGAAGATAATAATAACATATAATAAAATAGAATTATCAAATAAATTAATAATTTCATATTTATTTGACACCTCTGTTTTATTACACGTTATTATTATCTTCGTTTTGTAGTTGTACTAAATAACGAAAATAATAATAACGTATAACAAAATTGAGTTGTAAAATTAATATGTAATTATTACTTTATTTGACTTTCTCTATTTATTATATGTTATTATTATCTTCGTTATTTAGTAAAACTATAAAACGAATATAATAATAACATTTAATAAAGTAGAATTGTCAAATAATGTAATAATTAAAAAGCATTCTTCTCCTAAATTTATAATTGTGTTTCGGGTCATATCTTGAACATTAGCCATCATTTGGTCTAAAAATACGAATTTCGTTCCATTTTTGTCTGGTGATACGAAAATTGCCTGAAAAGTAAAGTCTGGGTGAAATCGGGGATTTTCGTACCACCCGATTTTGGTCCATTTTTGTCGGGTGGTACGAAAATCGCCTGAAAAGTCCAGATGAAATCGAGGACTGAGTGTTGGTATCAGTGACCTCGCAATAAAGAAAATATATCAGTTTTCGTTACCAAATTAATCTGTATCAAGCGCACAGCGGAAATTAAATTTTGAGGCATGCAACGTAGCAATATAGAAAATTAAAGAGAGAGAGTTAGAGAAGAAGACACAGAGATTTATCCTGGTTCGGTTGTTCCACAACAACCTACGTCCAGTCCTGAAAATCCAATCGGATTTCAGATTTTCTTCTCCTTCAATAGAAAGAATCAATTACAAAGATTTTCCAGTTTCCTCCCTGAAACCTATCAATCTCTAATTATATCTTTCCTATTGAATACCCTCTGATCCTTGAAGACACTCGGCAGCCTATCACAGAATCAAAGTGCGACTCTTTCTTGTTGAATCCTCTCAACCAAGAAAGTAGCCACCAGTTTCGAGCTGGCTTTTCTTGCGTTCTATTTTGTTCAAAGTTTGATTACAGAAAGAATAAAGATTGTAAAACAAAAGGGTCTTCAATCTTTATGAATGTTGCTCTTCACAAATCTGGATATTCATGGATTGTTCTTGAGCACATTATCATTTCTCTTAGATTGTCAACAAACTGTATTGAGATCTGTAATCACAATTATGAAGTTGTTAGTTTGTTGTTATGAACAGCTAAGAGCGTTGTGAGAAATTATGAAAGTTATGAAATGTTATGCAAAAAAGTTCTAAGAATAAAGATTGAAAGACATCTTATATAGTTTTCTGAAAAAACCACTTACGAAATCGATTTCCCAATCGATTTTGTAAAGTCATAAAATGAGCTAAATCGATTTGCCAATCAATTATCGCGATCTTGGTTTTCTTTAATCTTGAAACTATACAAGTTAATCGATTTACCAATCGATTCTTTAAAACAACACTTTTCAGCAAAACATGTCCAGACCTTTATAAATCGATTGCCTAATCGATTTCTGGGAATCTGTTTTGATAAAACTATTTTCAATCGATTACACAATCGATTTGCCAAACTTCTGAGTTCACTGTGTTTTCAACAAGTTTATTTCAATCGATTTGCCAATCGATTGTTTTCAAAACAGTGGCTCAGGTTTTTAATGTCAATCGATTTGCCAATCGATTGTTTTTCAAAAACAATGACTCAGTTTTAATATCAATCGATTTGCCAATCGATTGTTTTCAAAACAGAAGCTCAGCTACTTGATATCAATCGACTTGTCAATCGATGTGTTTCAAAATAGTGATTCAGTTTTAATATCAATCGATTTGTCAATCGATTGTTTTCAAAACAGAGACTCAGCTATTTGACATCAATCGACTTGTCAATCGATTTGGTGTCATGTTCCTGAAAAGTTTTTACCTGGTGTTTTAGTTCAATCGATTTACCCAATCGATTGCAACCAAACTTAATCAAAATTGAAAGTGTTAACAATTGATTGTTCCAATCGATTGTATTTGTCACAGGTGAGGTCATTTTTCAAATGATATTTTATCAATCGATTTGCCAATCGATTTCCCTCAGCACTGGATTGCCACTGTGACTCATTCAATCGATTTACCAATCGATGTGTTACCATCAGGTTTGATTTGTGAAATGTTCAATCGATTTGCCAATCGATTTTCTCCAAATCAGAGGCTACTGACTTGTGCATTTTTCATTTTTTAATTCATCTAATCGATTGCCTAATCGATTGCATTTCACAAACACTTAAGATTCCTTACACCCTTGTTATGAAATCGATTTCCCAATCGATTTACATATTCAGAATTCAACTTTTGTTGATTTCTTGTGTTCCAAGCTATTTGATCCAAGTGTGTAGGATTTGATTATGGTTCCTGAAATCTTGCTCAATTCAAACATTAGATTTATCATGCATTTTATGAACATTGTTGAATTATTAATTATGTCAAAATTAGGAATCAAAGGATCAAAATCCAACAATCTCCCCCTTTTTGGCATAATTGACAATTCAACCAAATTGTAACTTGAGCAGTTTCAGATTAACATTTAATAGCATTATAAAATTATTTATGATCAGATCAGAGCATAGAACATGTATCAGAACATATCAGATCATATTAATACAACATACATTAATTAACAAGTTAGAGCATGTATTGACAATATCCGAAAAAAAATCAAAACAATATAAGCATAAGCATAAGCAGTTCATCTCAAGTTATAATTGTTCTCCCCCTTTGTCATTTAAGGCAAAAAGGCAGAAAATTAAATCCTCCCCCTATGTTACATAATCATAGGCATGGGATTTGAAATCATGTAACTTGTGAAAGAAAATTGTCAACACAATCAAAGCAAGTTATGAACATATATCACATGAATGCATAGATAAGGAATAAACTGTCATATTCATTGATTAAAATCACTTGGAATACAGCAAGACATGGCAAAAACAGCAAGAATCCTAAGAACCTAAGCTCCTAAGCTAGGCTGGGGCTCACTATCATCTAGGGAAGGGGCTGAGACCGCTGTATTACCCTCAGCAGGTGTCTCCTCTTCGTGAGTCTCAGGGTTAACTAAGGGATCTAGGTTAGGTTCCTCAGCTGCTTGACGTCCGATGTCTGCCACATCTTCCAATGAGAGCTTGATGCCAAGGTGTGTCTGAATCTCATCCACAGATTGAACAACTGCAGTCAAGGAGGTTTGCATAGTCCTTAGACGTGCTTCCACTCTGGACTGAAATTCCAACACTGAGCATTATGGCCATCTGAGCTTCAATGAATTCCAAGATTTTATCAACATAAGCAGGAGGAGCAGAGACAGTTTCTGGTTGAGACGGAGGTGGAGGTGGAGGCTGTGCCGGTTCAGCTGCAGGCTGGGATCTCATCCAAATACCTTGTACCCTTTTCAATTGCATCTGATTTACAATTGATTCTCCAAAAACTAGGGTGGTCTTGACAGTTTCTTCATTAACCAAAGACACCTTAAAACGTTTGAGAATCTTGGTGATCAGTTGCGGATACGGTAGCATGAGTTTCGTCTGCGAAGCTTCCAACATATGCCGGAGCACTATCCATGTCCAACTCATTCTTAATTCCTTTGATAACCCCCACAGCAGTAGTATGTCCAACTTTTGAACTACTGCGTGGTTTCCGGATCTGGGGCACTTAACATGCGTGTCAAAGCATACATCAACATACGATGCTGGACCTTCATTTGACCAATGGGTAGTGAAACCGATTCAACAAACCCATCAACCATCAGGTCTTTGACAGCTGTGGTGTCTATCCATTGTCTCTTCCCATCCTTGGTCGGCAGGTATCAGCTTCAGAACTACCATCAATGGATTTGCCATAGAAAGGCAATCCTGATAATGCAGAGAAGTCGTCAAAAGTCATAGTAATCTTCTTGCCTTTAACCTGAGTAGTGAAGCCTTCTTCTGTTAACTTGAACGACGAGTAGAACTCTCTGATTAGCTTAGGATAACAATCAAGCGTAGATGAAAGAAAGTTTTGAAGACCGTGGAATCGAAGATGATTCTGAAAAGTGAACTCTACACTGTCAAAATAGGGAAAATCCATTGTCCTCGCTTCATGGATTTTTTCTCTTTATAAAATCAGGTGAGATGAATGATTGAGGTTCCTTTTCCTTTGTTGGTGCAGGGACCTTTTTAGCAGGCGGTGAAGATACGGTTTTCTTCTTTGCAGGGGGTGAAGGAATGACTTGCTTCTTTTTCTTTTGAGCAACCTCTTTCATTGCATCTGCCAACAATTTTTCAGTAGGTGGTTCCTTTCTTTTCTTGGTCTTATCCGGAATAGGAGCAGGGGCTTTTCCTTTGTCCTTCGCAAGAATTTTTGTGTGTGGGAATTGGAACTCTTTTAGTTAGTGTTTGAGGTGGTGAGGGAGTTTCACTAGTGGAGGATGAAGATGGTGAGGGAGTGTGTGCCTGAGTTTGCTTTACACGAGCCATAATCACAAAATAATTGATTGAATGTAGGTAGATAGAATGAATAATCAGAAGAATATGCAGAGCAGTAACGCAGATCGAGTGAAAAACTGAAGCTTTCTGGAAAATCTGGAAAACTGGGATGAAGAAATCGATTTTTGTCCTTTCGTTTTTATACTTTAACCCCTTGTAAATCGATTGCCCAAATCGATTGAGTTACCGTTACACGAATCCTTAATCGATTTCGTAATTATTAAGTCCAACGGCTAGTTAAAAAATCCGCAACGGTCATATTCCTAATCGATTCCCAAATCGATTGTCCGTTTTACTAAATCGATGTCCAAATCGATTGGCCCGCATGTCAAATAAACTGAACACTGAATCAATCGATTTCCAAATCGATGCTCGGATTTTTACACAATATTTTCCAAAATCTGAACTCTGGGCTTACCAAATCGATTTCCAAATCGATTTTATAAACACTTTTCATCCAGTAATCGATTTCCAACTCGATTAAACTGAAAACCTTCACTGATAAATACCAAAATCACAGAAAAACTTATATCTCACTAGGATCAATGATCCCTAGTTTCATCCTTATGTTCAAAAAACTTTCTTTTGGTAATGCTTTCGTGAAGATATCTGCTAGTTGTTCTCGAGTATTCACATATTCAAGTTTGATGATGCCATTCTGAAAATGATCTCTTATGAAGTGATGCCTTACCTCAATATGTTTTGTTCTTGAATGCATTACTGGGGTTCTTTGTTATGCTGATGGCACTGGTGTTGTCACACATGATCGGCACTGTTCCCAAATCAACACCAAAGTCCATTAGGTGCTGTTTCATCCACAAGATTTGAGCACAACAGCTCCCAGCTGCTATGTATTCGGCTTCTGCAGTAGACAAAGCAATACTTGTTTGCTTTTTACTAAACCAGGACACTAGTGAATTACCAAGTAGATGACATGTACCTGAAGTGCTTTTTCTGTCAAGCTTACAACCAGCGAAATCTGAGTCTGAATACCCAACCAAAGTACATGTTGAACCTTTTGGATACCACAAACCAAGGTTCTTAGTACCTACTAAGTATCTGAAAATTCTTTTTACTGCAGTGAGGTGAGATTCCTTTCGGATTCGATTGATACCGTGCACACATGCAAACGCTGAACATAATATCGGGTCGGCTTGCTGTAAGATAGAGCAGAGATCCAATCATACCACGAAATCTGGTTACATCTACAGGCTTACCTAACTCATCTCGGTCTAAGGAATTTCCTTGACTCATGGGTGTATCAATGGACTTAAGCTTATCAAAGTTAAATTTCTTTAACAAATCAGAACAATATTTGGATTGACTAATGAAAATGCCTTGCTTGGTTTTGGTTAATTTGAAATCCCAAGAAGTATGATAGTTCACCCATCATTGACATTTCAAATTTACCTTTCATCAAGTTTTCAAATTCTTTGCAAAGCTTGTCATTTGTTGATCCAAATATAATGTCATCAACATAAATTTGGACCAGCAATATGTCATTTTCAATAGTTTTTGTAAAGAGTGTCTTATCAACATTTCCTCTAGAAAAATTTGTTGAATGAGGAAAGTGCTGAGTTTCTCATACCAAGCTCTTGGAGCTTGTTTCAACCCATAGAGGGCCTTTGAGAGTTTATACACATGGTTAGGAAAATCTGGATTTTCAAAACCTGGTGTTTGGCTCACAAAAACTTCCTCTTGTAGGTCTTCCATTAAGAAATGCACTCTTCACATCCATTTGATATAGATTGAAGTCCATGATACATGCATAGGCCAACAAAATCCTTATTGCCTCTAGTCTAGCTACAGGGGGCATAGGTCTCATCAAAGTCTATTCCCTCCTCTTGACTATAACCTTTGCAACTAATCTGGCCTTATTCCTAGTGATCACACCATTCTCATCTAGCTTATTTCTGAACACCCACCTAGTTCCTATAACATGCTTACCCTCTGGCCTAGGTACCAAGTTCCACACTTTGTTCCTCTCAAACTGGTTTAACTCCTCTTGCATAGCAAGTATCCACTCACTATCTAAAAGGGCTTCCTTAATGTTCTTAGGTTCAATCTGAGACACAAAGGCTGTGAGTTGCAGAACTCTCTAAGGTTTCCTCTAGTTGACACACCTCTAGAAATGTCACCTATGATGTTGTCTAAGGGGTGGTTTCTATTGAATCTCCATTCCTTAGGTAACTCACTGGTTTCTATAGGTTCTATAGGGTCAGCACTAGTTGGAGGATCAGCTATAGGTTGTTCTAGGGGTTCAGATTCTACAACATCATCCAAAATATCAATAACCTTAGAAGGAGCTTTGTTCAAGTTTTCTGTAAAAGATTCATCAAACTTTACATGAACTGACTCTTCTATGGTTTTTTGTTCTTTTGTTGTAGATTCTATAGGCTTTACTAGTTTGGGAGTATCCTAGAAAGATTCCTTCATCTGCCTTAGGGTCAAACTTTCCTAGGTGTTCCTTCCATTGTTCAAAACAAAGCACTTACAACAAAAATCCTAAAGTAAGACAGGTTTGGTTTTCTACCCTGTAAAGCTCATAGGGTGTTTTCTTAAGAAGGGGTCTAATCAGTACTCTATTCACAATGTGAGTGGCTGTACTAATTGCATCTGCCCAAAAGTACTTAGGGAGGTTGGAGTCTTTAAGCATGGTCCTAGCTAACTCTTCTAGGGATCTATTTTTCCTCTCCACTACCCCATTCTGCTGTGGTGTCCTAGGGGCTGAATACATGTGGTTGATTCCATTTGATTCACAGTAATTTTGAAAAAGATCATTTTGGAATTCACCTCCTGATCACTTTTTATTGAAACAATTTTCAAATCATTCTCATTTTGTACTAAAGCAGCAAACTTTTTGAAAACAGAGAATGTATCACTTTTATGAGATAAAAAGTAAGTCCATGTGAATCTAGAATAATCATCAACCAGCACATATCCATATAGGTTCCCACCTAAACTCTTAACTTGGGCAGGTCCGAAAAGGTCCATGTGAACTAGTTGTAAAACTCTATTTGTTCTAACCAAATCTATAGAGGGAAACGGAGTCTTAACCAGTTTACTCTTCTCACATGAATCACACAACCTATCCTTAGAAAACTTCCTATTGGGGAGTCCTATTACTAGCTGTTTGCTAACAAGCTTATTCAAGTGATTAATATGAATATGAGCAATGCGTTTATGCCACAACCATGTTTCATCTTGATTTGATAACAAGCAACATACAGCACTTGGGTACAGAATTGAAATCCAACATGTAGATGTTGTTAATTCTGTCACCAATCAGCTTTATGTTTTTGTCATCTTTATGCTCAATAATGCAAGATTGTGTATGAAAAAACTTACTTGAAAACCTTTGTCACATAGCTGACTTATGCTTAGCAAGTTATGCTTGAGTCCTTCAACATATAATACATTCTTGATCACTGTTGTTGACTCATTGCCTATATCACCAATTCCAATAATTTTTCCTCTATTGTTGTCTCCATATTTGACAAAGCCTCCTTCCTTTAATGTCAATGACAGAAATTTGGATTTGTCCCTGTCATGTGCTTCGAACATCCGCTATCCCAAATACCATGAGTGCTTAGTGGATGTCAAGCACACCTGCAAAACAAAATCAGAATTTTGTTTTTAGGTCCCCAATCTAAATTGGGTCCTGTTTGGTTAGTGTCAAACACAGATTTCTTTGCTTTCCAAATTTGCTTCCATCCCTTATTGGCTAATTTTTTAAACTTGCAATTTGACACATAATGTCCCTTTCTGCAACAGAAATGACACTTGCCATTAAAGGATGAATGGTGATTTGGCCTAGTAAAGATATCATACATATTCTTAGCAATGGCAGATTTCTGACCATGTTTTGACACTTCTGGTTTGCATAATAACCAATACCATATCTATTTTTATTCCTTTTAACATGCATGTTTGGTGTATATCCTAAACCAGATTTTTTCATTGAACATGTCTCTGATTGCTAAGTATGTCATTCAATTTATCTTTACTATTAGAGCAAATTTTAACAAATCAGATTTTAATGATGTAACTGTATGTTCAAGTTCAATGCACTTTGCAGATTTTCTTGTGACTCCTTTTTCAGTTGTTCACATAAATTTTTCAATTTCTTTATGCTCAACATTCACTTGTTCAAGCATTTTCTTTGTGCTTAACAACTGTTTTATGGATTTCACATAATCATCATGCAACTCATTGAAAGCTTCTTGAAGTTCATCATATGTAGGATTAAACTGTGAACTAACCTCTTTTTCCGATTCTGAATCTGAATTTGCCATGAGACACATATTGGCTTCTTCTTCATCTGAAGAGGCAGAGGATTCATCATTATCGTTCCAAGCAATATACGCCTTCTTGTTTTGGTGACTGTTCTTTGCCTTTTGATTTTGCAGCTTTATTTTTGTTCTGCAATTTGTAGCATTCTGACTTTATGTGACC
>PGWS01017412.1:0-11616 GCA_002896235.1 Cicer reticulatum
CCTAGGGAGGACGAAAATGACCTAAATGTTCATCCAATGACACAAAACACACCTATTGGATGCACAAGATTGGTTAAAAACCCTAATTGGACAAGAATAAGCCTAGGGAGGACGAAAATGACCTAAATGTTCATCCAATGACACAAATGAACTTATTGGATGCACAAGATTGGTTAAAAACCCTAATTGGACAAAGAATAAGCCTAGGGAGGACGAAAATGACCTAAATGTTCATCCAAATGACACAAATGAACTTATTGGATGCACAAGATTGGTTAAAAACCCTAATTGGACAAGAATAAGCCTAGGGAGGACGAAAATGACCTAAATGTTCATCCAATGACACAAACAACCTATTGGATGCACAAGATTGGTTAAAAACCCTAATTGGACAAGAATAAGCCTAGGAAAAGGACGAAAATGACCTAAATGTTCATCCAATTGACACAAACACACCTATATTGGATGCACAAGATTGTTAAAAAACCCTAATTGGACAAGAATAAGCCTAGGGAGGACGAAAATGACCTAAATGTTCATCCAATGACACAAATGAACTTATTGGATGCACAAGATTGGTTAAAAACCCTAATTGGACAAGAATAAGCCTAGGGAGGACGAAAATGACCTAAATGTTCATCCAATGACACAAATGAACTTATTGGATGCACAAGATTGGTTAAAAACCCTAATTGGACAAGAATAAGTAGGGAGGACGAAAATGACCTAAATGTTCATCCAATGACACAAATGAACTTATTGGATGCACAAGATTGGTTAAAAACCCTAATTGGACAAGAATAAGCCTAGGGAGGACGAAAATGACCTAAATGTTCATCCAATGACACAAACACACCTATTGGATGCACAAGATTGGTTAAAAACCCTAATTGGACAAGAATAAGCCTAGGGAGGACGAAAATGACCTAAATGTTCATCCAATGACACAAATGAACTTATTGGATGCACAAGATTGGTTAAAAACCCTAAATTGACAAGAATAAGCCTAGGGAGGACGAAAATGACCTAAATGTTCATCCAATGACACAAATGAACTTATTGGATGCACAAGATTGGTTAAAAACCCTAATTGGACAAGAATAAGCCTAGGGAGGACGAAAATGACCTAAATGTTCATCCAATGACACAAATGAACTTATTGGATGCACAAGATTGGTTAAAAACCCTAATTGGACAAGAATAAGCCTAGGGAGGACGAAAATGACCTAAATGTTCATCCAATGACACAAATGAACTTATTGGATGCACAAGATTGGTTTAAAAACCCTAATTGGACAAGAATAAGCCTAGGGAGGACGAAAATGACCTAAATGTTCATCCAATGACACAAAATGAACTATTGGATGCACAAGATTGGTTAAAAACCCTAATTGGACAAGAATAAGCCTAGGGAGGACGAAAATGACCTAAATGTTCATCCAATGACACAAATGAACTTATTGGATGCACAAGATTGTTAAAAACCCTAATTGGACAAGAATAAGCCTAGGGAGGACGAAAATGACCTAAATGTTCATCCAATGACACAAATGAACTTATTGGATGCACAAGATTGGTTAAAAACCCTAATTGGACAAGAATAAGCCTAGGGAGGACGAAAATGACCTAAATGTTCATCCAATGACACAAATGAACTTATTGGATGCACAAGATTGGTTAAAAACCCTAATTGGACAAGAATAAGCCTAGCCTAGGGAGGACGAAAATGACCTAAATGTTCATCCAATGACACAAACAACTTATTGGATGCACAAGATTGGTTAAAAACCCTAATTGGACAAGAATAAGCCTAGGGAGGACGACGAAAATGACCTAAATGTTCATCCAATGACACAATGAACTTATTGGATGCACAAGATTGGTTAAAAACCCTAATTGGACAAGAATAAGCCTAGGGAGGACGAAAATGACCTAAATGTTCATCCAATGACACAAATGAACTTATTGGATGCACAAGATTGGTTAAAAACCCTAATTGGACAAGAATAAGCCTAGGGAGGACGAAAATGACCTAAATGTTCATCCAATGACACAAATGAACTTATTGGATGCACAAGATTGGTTAAAAACCCTAATTGGACAAGAATAAGCCTAGGGAGGACGAAAATGACCTAAATGTTCATCCAATGACACAACACAACTATTGGATGCACAAGATTGGTTAAAAACCCTAATTGGACAAGAATAAGCCTAGGGAGGACGAAAAATGACCTAAATGTTCATCCAATGACACAAAATGACCTATTGGATGCACAAGATTGGTTTAAAAACCCTAATTGGACAAGAATAAGCCTAGGGAGGACGAAAATGACCTAAATGTTCATCCAATGACACACACATGAACTTATTGGATGCACAAGATTGGTTAAAAACCCTAATTGGACAAGAATAAGCCTAGGGAGGACGAAAATGACCTAAATGTTCATCCAATGACACAAATGAACTTATTGGATGCACAAGATTGGTTAAAAACCCTAATTGGACAAGAATAAGCCTAGGGAGGACGAAAATGACCTAAATGTTCATCCAATGACACAAATGAACTTATTGGATGCACAAGATTGGTTAAAAACCCTAATTGGACAAGAATAAGCCTAGGGAGGACGAAAATGACCTAAATGTTCATCCAATGACACAAATGAACTTATTGGATGCACAAGATTGGTTAAAAACCCTAATTGGACAAGAATAAGCCTAGGGAGGACGAAAATGACCTAAATGTTATCCAATGACACAAATGAACTATTGGATGCACAAGATTGGTTAAAAAACCCTAATTGGACAAGAATAAGCCTAGGGAGGACGAAAATGACCTAAATGTTCATCCAATGACACAAATGAACTTATTGGATGCACAAGATTGGTTAAAAACCCTAATTGGACAAGAATAAGCCTAGGGAGGACGAAAATGACCTAAATGTTCATCCAATGACACAAATGAACTTATTGGATGCACAAGATTGGTTAAAAACCCTAATTGGACAAGAATAAGCCTAGGGAGGACGAAAATGACCTAAATGTTCATCCAATGACACAAATGAACTTATTGGATGCACAAGATTGGTTAAAACCCTAATTGGACAAGAATAAGCCTAGGGAGGACGAAAATGACCTAAATGTTCATCCAATGACACAAATGAACTTATTGGATGCACAAGATTGGTTAAAAACCCTAATTGGACAAGAATAAGCCTAGGGAGGACGAAAATGACCTAAATGTTCATCCAATGACACAAATGAACTTATTGGATGCACAAGATTGGTTAAAAACCCTAATTGGACAAGAATAAGCCTAGGGAGGACGAAAATGACCTAAAAATGTTCATCCAATGACACAAATGAACTTATTGGATGCACAAGATTGGTTAAAAACCCTAATTGGACAAGAATAAGCCTAGGGAGGACGAAAATGACCTAAATGTTCATCCAATGACACAAATGAACTATTGGATGCACAAGATTGGTTAAAAACCCTAATTGGACAAGAATAAGCCTAGGGAGGACGAAAATGACCTAAATGTTCATCCAATGACACAAATGAACTTATTGGATGCACAAGATTGGTTAAAAACCCTAATTGGACAAGAATAAGCCTAGGGAGGACGAAAATGACCTAAATGTTCATCCAATGACACAAATGAACTTATTGGATGCACAAGATTGGTTAAAAACCTAATTGGACAAGAATAAGCCTAGGGAGGACGAAAATGACCTAAATGTCATCCAATGACACAATGAACTTATTGGATGCACAAGATTGGTTAAAAACCCTAATTGGACAAGAATAAGCCTAGGGAGGACGAAAATGACCTAAATGTTCATCCAATGACACAAATGAACTTATTGGATGCACAAGATTGGTTAAAAACCCTAATTGGACAAGAATAAGCCTAGGGAGGACGAAAATGACCTAAATGTTCATCCAATGACACACAAACACACTTATTGGATGCACAAGATTGGTTAAAAACCCTAATTGGACAAGAATAAGCCTAGGGAGGACGAAAATGACCTAAATGTTCATCCAATGACACAAATGAACTTATTGGATGCACAAGATTGGTTAAAAACCCTAATTGGACAAGAATAAGCCTAGGGAGGACGAAAATGACCTAAATGTTCATCCAATGACACAAATGAACTTATTGGATGCACAAGATTGGTTAAAAACCCTAATTGGACAAGAATAAGCCTAGGGAGGACGAAAATGACCTAAATGTTCATCCAATGACACAAATGAACTTATTGGATGCACAAGATTGGTTAAAAACCCTAATTGGACAAGAATAAGCCTAGGGAGGACGAAAATGACCTAAATGTTCATCCAATGACACAAATGAACTTATTGGATGCACAAGATTGGTTAAAAACCCTAATTGGACAAGAATAAGCCTAGGGAGGACGAAAATGACCTAAATGTTCATCCAATGACACAAATGAACTTATTGGATGCACACAAGATTGGTTAAAAACCCTAATAATTGGACAAGAATAAGCCTAGGGAGGACGAAAATGACCTAAATGTTCATCCAATGACACAAATGAACTTATTGGATGCACAAGATTGGTTAAAAACCCTAATTGGACAAGAATAAGCCTAGGGAGGACGAAAATGACCTAAATGTTCATCCAATGACACACAAATGAACTTATTGGATGCACAAGATTGGTTAAAAACCCTAATTGGACAAGAATAAGCCTAGGGAGGACGAAAATGACCTAAATGTTCATCCAATGACACAAATGAACTTATTGGATGCACAAGATTGGTTAAAAACCCTAATTGGACAAGAATAAGCCTAGGGAGGACGAAAATGACCTAAATGTTCATCCAATGACACAAATGAACTTATTGGATGCACAAGATTGGTTAAAAACCCTAATTGGACAAGAATAAGCCTAGGGAGGACGAAAATGACCTAAATGTTCATCCAATGACACAAATGAACTTATTGGATGCACAAGATTGGTTAAAAACCCTAATTGGACAAGAATAAGCCTAGGGAGGACGAAAATGACCTAAATGTTCATCCAATGACACAAATGAACTTATTGGATGCACAAGATTGGTTAAAAACCCTAATTGGACAAGAATAAGCCTAGGGAGGACGAAAATGACCTAAATGTTCATCCAATGACACAAATGAACTTATTGGATGCACAAGATTGGTTAAAAACCCTAATTGGACAAGAATAAGCCTAGGAGGAGGACGAAAACCTAAATGACCTAAATGTTCATCCAATGACACAAATGAACTTATTGGATGCACAAGATTGGTTAAAAACCCTAATTGGACAAGAATAAGCCTAGGGAGGACGAAAATGACCTAAATGTTCATCCAATGACACAAATGAACTTATTGGATGCACAAGATTGGTTAAAAACCCTAATTGGACAAGAATAAGCCTAGGGAGGACGAAAATGACCTAAATGTTCATCCAATGACACAAAATGAACTATTGGATGCACAAGATTGGTTAAAAACCCTAATTGGACAAGAATAAGCCTAGGGAGGACGAAAATGACCTAAATGTTCATCCAATGACACAAATGAACTTATTGGATGCACAAGATTGGTTAAAAAAACCCTAATTGGACAAGAATAAGCCTAGGGAGGACGAAAATGACCTAAATGTTCATCCAATGACACAAATGAACTTATTGGATGCACAAGAGATTGGTTAAAAACCCTAATTGGACAAGAATAAGCCTAGGGAGGACGAAAATGACCTAAATGTTCATCCAATGACACAAATGAACTTATTGGATGCACAAGATTGGTTAAAAACCCTAATTGGACAAGAATAAGCCTAGGGAGGACGAAAATGACCTAAATGTTCATCCAATGACACAAATGAACTTATTGGATGCACAAGATTGGTTAAAAAACCCTAATTGGACAAGAATAAGCCTAGGGAGGACGAAAATGACCTAAATGTTCATCCAATGACACAAATGAACTTATTGGATGACAAGAATGGTTAAAAACCCTAATTGGACAAGAATAAGCCTAGGGAGAACGAAAATGACCTAAATGTTCATCCAATGACACAAATGAACCTATTGGATGCACAAGATTGGTTAAAAACCCTAATTGGACAAGAATAAGACTAGGGAGGACGAAAATGACCTAAATGTTCATCCAATGACACAAATGAACTTATTGGATGCACAAGATTGGTTAAAAACCCTAATTGGACAAGAATAAGCCTAGGGAGGACGAAAATGACGTAAATGTTAATCCAATGACAGAAAATTTACATATTGGATGCACAAGATTGGTTAAAAACCCTAATTGGACTAGAATAAGACTACAGAGGACGACTATGACCTAAATGTTCATCCAATGATACAAATGAACTTATTGGATGCACAAGATTGATTAAATACCTTAATTGGACTAGAATAATCTTATGGAGGACGAAAATGACCTAATTGTTAATCCAATGACACAAATGAAATTATTGGACACAAAAGATTAGTTTGTTGGATTTTGATCCTTTGATTCCTAATTTTGACATAATTCACAATTCAACAATATTCATACTTAATATGATAAATCTAATATTTCAATTGAGCAAAATTTCAGGAACACCAATTCAATCCCACACACTTGTATCAAATTGCTTGGAACACAAGAAATCAACAAAAGTTGAATTCTGACTATGTAAATCGATTGTGAAATCGATTTCATAACAAGGGTGTAAGGAAATCTTAAGTGTTTGTAAATGTGAAATCGATTAGGCAATCGATTAGCTGAATTAAAAATGAAAACTGCACAAGTCAGTAGCCTCTGATTTGGAGAGTAATCGATTGGTAAATCGATTGAACATTTCACAAATCAAACCTGATGGTAACACATCGATTGGTAAATCGATTGGATGAGTCACAGTGGCACTCCAGTGCTGAGGGAAATCGATTGGCAAATCGATTGACGAAGTATCTTTGAAAAATGACCTCACCTGTGACAAATACAATCGATTGGACAATCTATTGTTAACACTTTCATTTTTGATAAAGTTTGGTTGCAATCGATTGGGAAATCGATTGAACTAAACAACAGGTAAAAACTTTTCAGGAACATGCTATTAAATCGATTGGCAAATCGATTGACATCAAAAACCTGAGCCACTGTTTTGAAAACAATCGATTGGCAAATCGATTGAAATAAACTTTTTGAAAAACACAGTGAACTCTGAGATTTGGAAAATCGATTGAGTAATCGATTGAACTTACTCTTATTGAAACAGTTTTCCAGAAATCGATTAGGCAATCGATTCCAACGAGTCTGAACATGTTATACTGAAAAGTGTTGTTTTTAATGAATCGATTGGTAAATCGATTAGCTTGTATAGTTTCAAGATTAAAGAAAACCAAGATCGCGATAATCGATTGGCAAATCGATTTAGCACCTTTTATAACTTTACAAAATCGATTGGGAAATCGATTGCGTAGTTGGTTTTTCAGAAACTATATAAAACTGTCTTTCAATCTTTATTCTAATAACTTTTTCACAACAATTCATAACTTTCATAATTTCTCATAATGCTCTCAACTGTTCATAACAACAAACTAACAACTTCATAATTGTGATTACAGATTACAATACAGTTTGTTGACAATCCAAGAGAAATGATAATGTGCTCATGAACATTCCTTGAATATCCAGATTCGTGAGAGCAACATTCATAAAGATTGAAGACTTTTGTTTTACAATCTTTTATTCATTCTGTAATAAATCTTTGAACCAAAACGAACGCTAGAAATCCAGCTAGAAACTGGTGGCTACTTTCTTGGGTGAGAGGTCTCAACAAGAAAGAGTCGTACTTTGATTTTTGTGTTAGGCTGCCGATTGTCTACAAGGATCAAAGGGTTGATAGAAAGCCAGCTAGAAACTGGTGGCTACTTTCTTGGGTGAAGAGTGTTCAACAAGAAAGAGTCGCACTGTGATTCTGTGATAGATTGACGAGTATCTACAAGGATCAGATGGTATTCAATAGGAAAGAGATCATTAAGATAGATAGGTTTCAGGGAGGAAACTGGACAATCTGTAATTGATTCTTTCTATTGAAGGAGAAGAAAATCTGAAATCCGATTGGATTTTCAGGACTGGATGTAGGTTGTTGTTGACAACCGAACCAGGATAAATCTCTGTGTTTTCTTCTCTAACTCTCTCTCTTTAATTTTCTATATTGCTAACTTTGCATGCCTCAAAATTTAAATTCCGCTGTGCACTTGATACTGATTAATTTTGTAACGAAACTGATATATTTTCTGTTATTGCGAGGTCACTGATACCAACAATTGGTATCAGAGCCAACTTCTTGAGAGGTAACACTTATAAGAAGATGGCCTCGACTGACGTTCTGGGAGAAGGCGCTTCGTTAGCACGACCACCAGCTTTCAACGGTACAGCCTACATGTACTGGAAGCAAAGAATGCTCATATTCCTGGAAGCAAGTGGCATAGATATCCTTGATGCTGTTGAAAACGGTCCGTACATTCCCAAGATTGCAGGAACTGACGACTCAATGATTATCAAGCCTAGAGCCGACTGGTCCGATGAAGACAAGAAGAAGGTTGGTTTCAATGCGAAGGCGAAGAACATCATCACGTCTGCCCTATGCGCAGAAGAGTTCTTTAGAGTGTCCAATTGCAAGTCAGCAAAAAGAGATGTGGGACATCCTCCAAGAAACGCACGAAGGAACTACTGATGTTAAGAGAGCTCGTGTGAACACGCTCATGCACGAATATGAATTATTTAGCATGAAGAAGGAAGAGTCAATCAGCGATTTGCAAACCAGATTCACACACATAGTCAACAACCTGCATGCACTAGGAAAAGATGTGGATAATGAACAGCAGATTGGAAAGATCATGAGATGTTTAACTAGAGAATGGCAGCCCAAGATTACCGCAATAGCTGAGTCTAAGGATCTAGCAAAGATGACGACAGCAACATTATTTGGAAAATTAAGGGAACATGAAATGGAATTACAACGACTAGATGAATCAGAAATTGAAAGTAGGAAAAAGAAAGGTTTATCTCTGAAGGTTCAAGCAAAGCAATCTAAACCTGAATCAAATAGCTACTCAGATGGACCCAGTAGTGAAAATGAAGAACCAGAAATCGAATCACTTGTCAAGAAATTTAAGAAGTTTCTGAAGAAGAAAGATAACAAATTCAGAAAACCATCCAGCTCTAAGACTAGTGACATCAAGACAGTTACATGCTACGAATGTGGTAAGATTGGTCACATAAAGTCGGAATGCTACAAACTGCAGAACAAGAATAGAGCTCACAAAGCCAAAAGAGCATATATTGCATGGAGTGACAACGATAACGATGAGTCCTCTGCCTCTTCGGATGAAGAAAAAGTGAATTTATGTCTCATGGCTCACACTAATTCAGAATCTGACAGTGAGGTTAGTTCGCAATTTAATCCAACATATGATGAACTACAAGAAGCTTTCAATGAATTGCATGATGATTATGTGAAATCCATAAAACAGTTGTTAAGTACAAAGAAAATGCTTGAACAAATGAATGTTGAGCATAAAGAAATTGAAAATTTATGTGAACAACTGAAAAAGGATTCACAAGAAAAATCTGCAAAGTGCATTGAACTTGAAAATACAGTTGCATCATTAAAATCTGATTTATTAAATTTTGCAAATAGTAAAGATAAGCTAAATGTCATACTTAGCAATCAAAGACATGTTTATGAAAATCTGGTTTAGGATATACACCAATTATGCATGTTAAAAGGAATAAAAATAGATATGGTATTGGTTATATGCAAACCAGAAATGTCAAACATGGTCAAAAAATCTTCTATTGCTAAGAGTATGTATGACACCTTTACTAAACCAAACAAATATTCATCCTTTGATGGCAAATGTCATTTCTGTTGTTAGAAAGGGACATTTTGTATCAAATTGCATTTTTAAAAAATTAGCCAATAGAGGATGGAAGCAAGTTTGGATAGCAAAAGAATCTGTGTTTAAGACTGACCCCCCAGGACCCAATCTGAATTGGGTACCTAGATCCAAAAATTAATTATGTTTTGCAGGTGTACTTGACATCCACCAAGCAAGATTGATATTTGAAAGTGGATGCTCAAAGACACGTGAAATGAGACAAGTATGAGAATCTTGTCTTTAACATTAAATGAAGATTAAATGAAGAAAGATTGGTCAACCAAGTTGTATTGATGTCAGAGAAAAAGAGTCAATGGCAGTTAATCAGAAGTTTTTTTTGGCTTAAATTGATTGATTAATCGATTTCGAGTTTGCTTTTTGTTTGTCTAAAGAATCGATTTGGGAATCGATTTGGTTAGCCCAGACTTCAGATTTTTTGGAAAATATTTTGTAAAAATCCCGAGCATCGATTTGGAAGTCGATTGATTAAGTGTTCAGTATTTGATATTTGGGACAATCGATTTGGACATCGATTTAGTAAACGGCAAATCGATTTGGAAATCGATTTGGCATTTGACCGTTGCGAACCTTTTTACTAGCCGTTGGACATCATAATTACACAATCGATTAAGGATTCGGTGTAACGGTAAACCAATCGATTTGGCAATCGATTGATAAGGGTAAAAGTATAAAAAGGAACAGGTCTAAATCGATTTCTTCACTGTTTAAGTCCAGATTTCTATATTTCTTTCTCTGCTTCATCTTCTTCTCTGTCTCTGCAACTGATATCTGCATTAAATCTGAACTCTATCTTCACTCATCTCTTCTAATTGCAACCATGGCCCGCGTGAAACAAACACAAGCCCATACTCTTCACCTTCATCATCTTCAACCAGTGAAACTCCCTCACCGCCACCTACTGTGTCTAAAAGAATTCCGATTCCTACGCACAAGATTCTTGCCAAAGACAAGGGCAAGGCTCCTGCTCCTATTCCAGAAAAGATCAAGAAAAGGAAGGAACCACCAAGTGAGAAGTTGTTGGCTGATGCTATGAAAGAGATTTCCAAGAAGAAAAAGAAACCGGTTACATCACCCCTAGTTAAGAAAACTCCAGCACCTCAGAGAAGGATGTAGAAGTTATCATTCCAGCAGAGTTTCTTAAACGGAAAATTCATGAAGGCAGAACCCTAGACTTTGGTTTCTTTGATACAGAAGGCTTCACATTCCAAGATCATCTGAGATTTCATGGTCTTGAAGGTTTTCTTTCATCTACTTTGGACAGCTATCCGAAACTGATACGGGAATTTTACGCAAACTTCAAGCTCACTGATGACGGTTTCAAAACTCAGGTTAAGGTAAAAAGTTATCAATGTCTTTTGAAGACTTTGCTGAGTTGACAGGATTGCCATTTCACGGACATCAATAGACGGCAGTTCTGATGCGGATGCAGCTGAGAGGTTGGGAAGCATCGCTGGACAGGCACACGCAGTGAAAGACATCATGGTTGATGGTTTTGTGGAAACCATCTCATTGCCAATTGTCAGATGAAGGTACAGCAACGCATGCTCATGTATACTTAACAAGAATGCTTGTACCTCGATCAGGAAATCATGCGGTTGTTCAGAAGCTTGATATTATATTGTTTTGGGGATTGTCCAAGGAGCTTAAGATGA
>PGWS01017418.1:0-14200 GCA_002896235.1 Cicer reticulatum
GAAAACAAAGAGACATACACGGTGCGAGTAAAGACATACACAAAAGACATAGAAGGAAACAAGAATAGCAGTAAAGGAAATTAAGTTAGAAGATTATAAAAGTGAATACATAATAAGTCCTGAAACGAGTAATCCAAAACACACCAGAATTAAAACTACAAAGGAGTTCATAAAGCAAATATTACAATAACACAGAATGCAAAAAGTTAACTTAGTACAAAATAGACTTAATCATTCTGTCGGAATGCTGGAAATGATCAAGTTTGTCGGATAATTGACTAATGGTGAGATAGTGCGTCCTGATTGGCGAGCAATATAGTTTCAATGGTGGGTGAACGCGAGATGTCGATAGAGAATGGCTCACTTGTCGATTGAGTTGGAAGAAGGTTTGGAAAGAATCAGCGAGTCATGATCATTGATTGAGGATATAATCATTCATCAGATGCAGTTTCCTCCCATCTTCATTCCTGAGCAGCAGTGTGGATGGATCCAGCAGTGTCCGCCGGTTGCATCTTCAGATGGTGACCATGATCACCTTTATGCCAACAATGCTTCAAGCTCTTCATTCCATAATAAGTCCTCATGCTAGGCAAGACACCTAAATCCAGCAGATTTTTCTTTGGTGGGTGTAAACATAACTCATCAGAATGTCCACCACCAAAGTGTTCCAAAATTCGTGAAACTCTTTGCTAGGTTAGCCAATTGCTTCGCGAGATCAAGCATGATAGATTCCACAAAACACTGCCCAATTAAGTTGACGACTTCAAACATGAAATTCATAATGAGTTCAAACTCCAATTTGGGAAAGTAATTTCCAGCCTTCGGAACCAAAATGTAGCTAAGGAAATAGTGGTAGAAGGATAATCCAGTTAAGATTTCCACACACCATACCGTTGCTGGGCATATTGGAACCTGCCTGAGCTCTCTTTTGTTCCATGGTGCAGCGATCAAACCGACAGAGAGAGACATACGCATCATATTTAGAAATATCACCCCACTTTCACATCAATTGTTTGGACAAAATTGTTCACCATTAAAAGGAATATTCAGAATTTCTCCAATGGTTCTGGTATTTAAACGAATACTTTTACCCTTAACGCGCGGAGAACTAGCAGTTTTCCCTCTTGTATGAGATTACAATAAAAACCTAACCAAACTGGATAACTGGACCATTGTACTATAAAACTCTTCACATGTGTGCTTAAGCAACGCAGGAATTTAAAATCAGAAAAAAGAGTCCAAAAGTACCGTATTTGGGGATAATAAGGCGCTTGTCCGAGTAGAAAGTGCGAAAACGATCCAATTTCCTCCGGTGTGTGTAGAAGCCTGGATAGATCCGTGATGTTGGAGTCTTGGTATTCGTTTCCGTGAGGGACCTACTGCGGCATGTTTGGTGCGTGGTCCTCGTTTGCGAGCATCCATGGTGAGAAAGGAAATTTTTGGTGAAAGTGGGTTAGAGAAATGTGAGAGTGTGAGAGATTTGAAGAGGGATGACAAGAAAGGAAGTAAAGAGTAATGGATTTTGTGAGTTGAGAGAATGGGTAAGTAAGTGGAAGGAGATGGATGAGTTTGAGAGAGATGAGAGAAGGAACTGAGGCTGTATCGAGATACCAAACTGAAAATACCTTAACTTATGTTGTAGCAAGCTTTTATATATTGGCAAAAAACGCGAAGGTGTATTCGACTACACCTTCTTGTATTCGAATACACATTTTTCTGGGACGTGTATAGACTACACATCCTTTGTATCGGAATACAGGAATTCTGGAAAGTTTTGTATTCAAATACAATCAGTTTGTATTCGACTACGTAAGTACAGTTTGCTTAAAAACTCGTTTTTTTATGAAGATGCATCATGTAATACACAAATTCCTATATCAAAAGGAAATAATCAATAAGACAAAGAATATGGAAAACTATGTATATCATGCAATTGTTAAAGATCAATTCACTCAAAATACAAGTTCTCTTCTGAATTTATAAAATGAGTCTTAGGTAACGGTTTTTGTAAATATATCGGCCAATTGATTGTGTGTATCAACAAATGTTACCTCAACTTTACCTTTAAGTACATGATCCCGTAGAAAATGATGTCGGGATATCGATGTGTTTAGTTCTGGAGTGCATGATTGGATCTTTGAGATGTTTATTGCGCTTGTGTTTATCACATCTTAAGGGAATGCATCCGAGATCAACTCCATAGTCATGTAATGCTGTATTGAGCTAGAGAATTGGGCACAACCAGCTCCTGCTGCATATATTCAGCTTCAGCAGTACTAAGTGGCAACACAAGCTTGCTTTTTACAAGACCATGAAACAAGGGCATTTCCTAAGAATGACATGTGCCACTGGTGCTTTTACGGTCTGTTTGCATCCCGCATAATCCGAAATTCAGAGTATCCTACAGGCTACATATGCTACCCTTAGGATACCATGAGGCCTACATTTCGTTGTTCCTTTCAGATACTTCATATTCTTTAACACTACTAGATGTGATTCTTTCGGAGCTGCCTAAAATCTTTGCACACAAACAAAACACTAAACATGATATCTGGCCGCGCTGGCCGTTAGATATAATAATGATCCAATCATACCTCGTATTTGGATATGTCGATGGAAATTCCTGTGCATCTTTATCAACATTGTGGAGCCCATTGGAGTTGTACTTTCTTTGCAATTCTCCATTTCAAGTTTCTTTAGTAATTCTTACAATATTTGGCTTGATTGATGAAGATGCCGTGCTCAAGTTGGTTTGATATGAAGTCCAAAGAAATAGTTTAATTTTCCCATCATGGACATTTCGAATTCTCCTTGCATTATTGAAGAGAATTCTTCACATACTTCCTTGTTGGTTGATCCAAATTATATCATCAACATAAATTGAACCAATAATGTGTGACCATTTTCTCTTTTGACAAATAACGTTTTTATCAACTTCTCCTTGGTCCAAATCTCGTTCACATAAAAGGTGCTTAATCTGTCATACAAAGCTCTTGGAGCTTGTTTAGACCATAACAGAGCCTTTTTCAATTGTAAACGTGTGAGGGATTTTTGGAATCTTCAAAACCAGGGGGCTGCTTGACATAAACTCTTCATTTATGTACCCATTGAGAAATGCACTTTTCAAGTCCATTTGATATAACTCAAAATGATGGAGCAAACAATGCTAATAGTAAACATATGGCTTCTAATCTTGCTACCGGAAGCAAAATGTTTCGTCAAAGTCTATCCCTTCCTCGTTGATTGTAATATCCATTCGAGCAACCAATCAGCTGTTGTTGCGACAACTATGCCATCTATCTAGTTTATTTTTGAAAACCCATTTTGTACCAATGATGGTTATTTCGAGGATTAGGAAACAAGTTTCCAAACTTGGCTTCTTTCGAAATTGATTTGAGTTCTTCTTGCATGGCAAGTATCCATTGATCATCTTTAAGTGCTTCACCAATTCTTGGAGGGTTCGATTGAGAAACAAACGCCATGTTTAAGCAAGCATCTTGCAATTTTAACCTGTTGTGACTCCTTTATTTATATCACTATGATGTTGTCAATAGGTGATATCTATGGGTTCTCCATTCTTTAGGAAGATCATCACTTTGCCTTTTAATATTGGACTCCACTTTTCTTGTTGAAGTTCTTTGCTTGGATCATTACTTTCAAAACATCATCATCATCAAAGAAATAATATTTTCTTCTTTTATGGGGTTAGTTTCATCAAGGTACATGCATGATTCTTCAACTAATAAGGTTCTTTTATTAAAGACTCTTAAATGCTTTACTAGATAAAGAGTAACCCGAAAATATACTTCATCAGCTTTTTCATCAAATTTTCCAAGGTTGTCTTTACCATATTTAACACAAAACATTACATCCAAAAATGTGAAGTGAGAGATATTGGGTTTTTCTACCTTTGTAAAGTTCATATGGAGTTTTCTTAAGAATTGGACCTAATATTACCCGGTTGGAAACATAGCATGCTGTGTTTATAGCATCTGCCTAAAAGTATTTTGGTAGATTTGAGTCGCTACATAGTTCTAGAAGATCTATTAAGATCTATTCTTTCTCTCAAACGACCCATTTTGTGTGGTGGTCTTTGTGCAGAAAAATTGTGAAGAAATACCATTTTCTTCACAAAATTCTTCAAATGGAAGTATTTTAAATTCCATCCAATGATCACTTCTAATGATACAATTTTGGCAGATTGTTCATTTTGACTAGCTTGGGCATAGTTTTTAAATGCCTTAAAAGCTTCATTTTATTTGCAAAATAAGGTCAAGTGAATTGAGTAATCATCAACAATATAGTCATATGAGTTTCCACCCAAGACTTTTGTATCTTGATGGACCAAAAAACCATATGTATCAATTGTGCGGTCTAGAAGTTGAATAACATTTTAGTTTGAAAGAACTTTTTTGTTTGTTTGCCTTTTACAAGCGTCACATAATTATCCTTATATAATTTTTAATTTTTGGTAAGCCTACAACAAGATCATGCTTGACCAATTTGTTTAATGATCCATGTGAATATGAGCAAAATCTCTTATGCCATAGCCAAGCATCATTATTGTCGCTTACCAAAAGACATATTCATTTTCAAGGATAAATCTTCAAAATTTAAGTATGAAAATGTTTTTGAAACGCTTACCAACAAACTGAGTTTCATTTGTAGCTTCATTTTGGATGACGCACTCATCTTTTATTAAAAACTATCTTGTATCCTTTGTCACAAAGCTGGCTGATGCTTATGAGATTATTTTTAGACCTTCAACATATAAGACATCTTCAATTGAGGGAGATGGTGCTGTACCAACTTTTTCCAATGTCTAAAATTTTCCTTTGTTGTTGTCTCCATATACTACATGTCCCTTTGACTCAAGTGTTAAAGCTGAAAATTTGTTATATTCACCCGTCATGTGTTTAAAGAGCAGCACTATCCAAGTACCAACATGTTTTGAAGTCTTTTGTTTGCTTACCTACAAAATTGAAATCAAACTTTATTTAGGTACCCATAATGTGCTTGGGTCCTTGATGGTTAGTACCTTTCTTTACCCATATGAAATGACCTTTTGGAACACTAATATTTCTAATATGACATGTATTACCATATACCATGAAGACCACAATAAGAGCAAGTAGATTAAATCTACTATTAGTAACATATGTATGAGATTTTTTTTTGAATAATTTTTCTTATTATAAAGATCATCCTTTTTCATAACTATAATCTTATCTTGATTAGATTGACTACTGCTTTAACAAAAATAGTTTTTGTTCAAATTTGGTTTATCAAAATTTTGAGTATCCAAGACCACTTTTATCATTTGAGTATCTTTGCATGTGTTAGAACATTTTCCAATCCTAAATGTCCCTTTTCGTATCGTTCAATTACTCTATTTAATTGAACAATTTCAAAAGAGAGGGATTCACATTTATTGCATGCAGAATTCTGTTTTAGTTTTTCAGAATTTTTCTCCATCCACATAATAATCAACTTTTTCTTGTAAACCTTGAGATTTGTTTCCTTCTGTGTTTGATACTATTTTACATAGATTTTTACATTCAATGAGTAATTCTTTTATTGCGTTCTGAGCATCATTGTATTCTATAATTAATTCATTATTAGTCTTATTATAAAGAGGAGAGTCTATATTTACTAACCTCTTCATCATCTGATTGATGCGAGGCCATTAATGCAACATTTGCGCATTCTTCATTTCTGTTTTGAAGATGACTTACTTCATTGTCTTCCCAAGCTATGTAATGCTTTCTTGAAAGTCTTTCTTTCTGTTGAAATTCTTCTTAGCAATATTTTGGGCAGTCTGCTTTAATATGTCCTTGTTTTCCACAATTCGAAGCAAGTGAAATTTTGATTTGATGTAGAATTATCTTTCTTCTTGAAGCTTTTCTTTTTGAATGTTCTGTCGTTTTTAAGAAATTTACCAAATTTCTTAACAAGAAGGATAATATTTTCATCTTATCTGAATCATTCTCTTGCTTTGTTCTCTGATTCAGTCTTTAACGCATATATGTTTTTGTTCTTCTTTTCTTGACTTTCATTGTTCTAGCTCCGAGTTCGATTCATGCTCCTTGAAGTTTTCAAATAGTGCAGAAAGAGACATCTATGGGATAGGCTTTTTCTTTTTCTGATATTGCTTGTAACTTTTGGTTTGTCATGCCCTTGTCAATGACCTTAGTACTTTTAGATTAGTTCATCATTTGTGAAGATTTTTTTCCAAGTGCTGTCAAATGATTGGTTAAATGGGAGAACCTTTTCTGTGAAATCTAAAATAGATTCTCCGGGCTGCATGAAATAACTCATATTCTTTGTGATAGTGTGTTGAGTTTGGATCTTTTTACTGTCAATGGTGCCTTCGTGAGTTACTTTCCAACGTATCCCATATTTCTTTTGCTGTTTTTACAGTGAGATATGCGGAAAAAACTCATCCATTCTAGTGCAGATTGTAATATGTTTTTAGCCTTTTTATCGAAAAGCACATTTTCTTTTATCCTCATCCGTTCAAGAATTTTTTTTTTATTTCTTCTTTGTTATTGTATGACATTTTTTGGAATAATGATGTGACCATTTTCAACGGCATCCCATATGTCATCTCCTTGTGCTTCGAGATATGCTTGCATACGGATTTCTCAAAAATCGTTAGTGCTCTCCAACAAAACATGGTGGCTTGGTACTGCTACCAAACCATCTCTAAAGACAGGTTGTGCGTGAAGCATGAGTAATTGATCGAGGAATAAGTTAACCTTAACCTGCTCTGATGCCAATGTTAGTATAGAAGTACGCCTAAGAAGGGGGGGGGGTGAATTAGGTGTTAGTAAATTTTTCTTGTTTATGTAGTGCATATGGTAATCAGATTTCTGAGTTTAAGAACAAGGCTTTTTATAACAAGTGCAGTAAGTAAATGAACACGGTAAGATTATATCCTGGTCCCCTTATAACCAAGGGTACGTCCAGTCCTCTTGCACACCACAAGAGATTTAATCAACTACTTGTCAGAAAAATGTACAATTCCACCCTGGGATTCTTGCTACAAAACTATCTAACAATTCTTCTAAGATAGCACACCACTATCTACTTGTACAAATGATACAATAAGGTTTGAATAATTTAAGATGTGGTATATTGATAAACACTCAATAGTAATTCAAGTACTTGAGAACTTTTTAGAATGATATGAAAATCTAATGCAAGTACTTAGAAAAATCAGAAATTTGTTCAAAGTTGTTCAAATGAATTAATTCAAGGATGGTTGATTTTTTATCTGAAGTTATGGGGTTATTTATACTCCATAAAAACATCCCTTTAGAATTCCGTGGCCATTGATCCAAGAGGTTTTGATGAAAAATTACAATGTTCTAGTGGCATTCCAGATCTGAAAAATTGTAATGTTTCCAGGTGTATTCGAATACAGTATATGTGTATTCGAATACACGTCTTTGTAACGTTCAAAAAATTCAAATTTTACATCTGTATTCGAATACACATCAGTGTAGTCGAATACAGATCAATGTATTTTAGCCTCTGACTTAACTTGTTTCGACTACATATGAGTGTAGTCGAATACATTTGGCTACTGACTTAGCATGTAGTCCGACTACAGATGGGTGGAGTCGAATACACTTGGCATGACTTAGCGTGTAGTCGACTACAGATGCGTGTAGTCGAATACACCTTTTTAAAGTTTTGCTTCTGACTTAAGTTGTATTCGAATACCACATGGTGTATTCGAATAACTTATGCAAATGTGTCAAAAATATGATTTTAAATGATTTGTTAATGTGTTGATTTTTGAAACATTGTTAAATGCATATGTAAATATGAATTGTTCTCAAGTATTTGAAACTATTGATTTGTCATATACCTTTTTATTTTACTCATTTATTATTTGGATTTGGAAGCTCATTCAAGATGGGTTTTGATCTTCTTTTTTGATCTTGCTGCATTGTCCATAGTTGGTGGTCTTGTCGTCATCAAAACATGTAGTTTACAACCTCTAACCTATCAAAATATTCACACTCTCGTAGTGTTTACCATCCTTTAATAGACATCAAATCTTACATTGCTATAATCTCTAAGTATTCTTGTAATTTGTACTTTCAATTCCACTTAAATAGTAACATGCGGTTCAATACATCCAAGGCTTACCCTTATGTTTTATTCGAACATCACTCAAAATTCACCACTTATGCGTCAATAGTTCATCTAAAGTCACTATCCATACTTATTATCTCCTAAACCACACAGAGATTTGTCACCACTTACCAACAAAATATATAGTCTCACTCCTATAATTTTCATGAGATTCATACTAACAATCTAAGTCGAAGAATCTAGTTTAACCGAATGCTCGATCTTACCCTTTCAAGGTATCGACTAATCCTCAAGTGTACCTTTTTCTAACTAAGGTAGTATTCACCCCCTAATGTGCAGCGCTCTTAACTTCAATACAAAGCCTCCTTCGTTGACACCTAAGCACCAAAATGCTATTCCAAATGGAAGCCTTGTCTTCTCCACCAATATTCAACATCCCCATGTAAGTAATACTGTAGCATAATTGACCTTCACCCCTGCCTGACATTAATTATTTCAAAAATCCTTCCCATTCTTGAATCCACTAATCAACTTTTTCTGGCTCTCATCACTCTGAAAACTTTGAAGGATTGTAACTATGAGAATCTCCAATCCCCCTTGACACAAAGCACATTCTCTCTTTCCCTCTTCTCTAGATCTTGCAGAGTCTTTGCAGTATATATATACAATAAACAGAATCATCCATTTTATTCATTGCTTCAGCCATTTGATCATTCTTATTGATGTTGACTCTTGAGCATCATTTCCTTCTGGAGGCATGTTTTCCGCAAAACCAACATCAACGAAAATCTTAACCACCACTTAGGAGAATTTCAAAAAATAACTTCTTCACTACATCAAACATATACAACTACTCCAAGACTTGGATAACTCAGACAACTAACTCGACGCCCATGATCACATAAACGACTCCAACCTACAAGTCACGTCCCATCTATCAAAGCTCTGATACCAAAATTTAACACCACCGATTTTTAACAGCACGAGTGTATTTTTTTTCAAAACAAATTAACAACAACTTAATAAATACATGTCGTAACAATACGACAAAAATTTATAATAATGACATCATCATACGAACAAACGAAAATAGTTTTGGACGATAATCTAAGATTTCAAATAAGAAAAAATACATTAGGCTATGAGACCATATCATACATCGCTCATACCCCTGAGGTATTCTTGGGAGACACTTGTACAAAACATTGCCTCAAGAATGCTATTCCCTCCACAGTCACGTCAAAAAGTGGAATATGGACCACCAAATAAAAGTCAACTGATAGTATTTTTTATAGCTATAGTCATCTCAAATATAATAAGTACAACCACCAAAGAAAAAATCAGATCCCTATACAACAAAACTAATCTGATCATACTCTACACACTACAATAACAAGGTTGACCTCCACACACTCTGCATCTTCTTATTCTCCATTCATCCCGAGCATCAATCCGGGATTACTGGATAATCGATCATCTTGGGAGTGAACAACTAGAGATATACTGATTCAGCTCCTACATATCCTCACTACCATCCCTGTATAAGTAGCATGTTGAGATGGTGGTCGTTACCAACAGTTGACGAGTCTCAGTCAAGGAAGATACGACATATCCGTTGTAAAGGTTAATAGTCGATGAACGAACTCGGTATCATCTGAGGGCAAAACCCAATTCCACAATAATGTAAAGAGTCACCAACCAAAATTAACAAATAACACTTGCACAATTCTATATTTTTAAATAACATAATTCAAAAAGCCTTTATAAGCATTGGAGGAAAATAAGTAGTTAATTCCTCAAAATTCGGAAAATGACAATTTGAATCGTTGCTTTATGCATCACACCAATTCGACAAAGAAGAAAGGTTAGCAACAAAATATTTATCTTATAATAATGATGCTAATAATATACGATTTATTTATTTAGTGTAAAAATCTCTCAAGATGCAATAGAAGAATTACTTATGGAGTGTAAAATTCTGTGCAATTATAGTAAAAAATGTCAAACTTAGAAAGAAACATATTTCATTTCTTAAAGGAGAAAATTGATACTATGGAAAATACTTTGAAAAGTTAAAACATAATTCTACATGTAATAATGTGAAAGTGATCTCTCTTTCTTTTAAAGTTGTCCAACTAAATAGAGTCATTGAAAGATATGAAAAGTGACAAGTTGGATTAGAAAAGATTCTTTAATATGCAAAGATATTCCAATGACCAAGAGTGGTCTTGGATATTCAAAAGTTTAAAAAAACCAAGTATAGTAAAACCCATTGTTAAGACAAGTAGATCAATCCCACAAAGAGAAAGTATACTGTACAAAATAATCATCATTGTTCTAGAAGAATGTTTGTTCAAAAGAAACCTATTATGCATAATATAGGAGTAAAAATATTTCGACATGTTTTATTATGGTGGTCTAAATGGTCTCACATACCTTAATATGTGTTATATAGAAATTTGGTGTTCCAAAGTGGCTTATGTGTGAGTGAAGAAGGTACTAATATCAAGGAACCAAAGCACTTTTTGGGTACCTAAAAAATTATGGTTTTGTTTTGTAGGATGCGTACCAAAGTACCTCTAATATGTGGTATAGTGGATAACGGATGTTCAAACATATGACTAGTGACAAAATAAAATTTTCAGCACTTAACTCTTGAATCAAAGGCTCTGTGATCTATGGAGTATAACCAAGGGTAAATTTGGGCATTGGAAAGGTTGGTGTTGCCCCATATTTTCAATTGAAGATGTTCTATATGATTAATGATTAAAGCACCATCTTATTGTATTACCACTTTGTGTAAGAAATACAAATAGCTATCAACAAGATGAAGATTATCTGAAATAAGGTATAAATGAAATTTTTCCAGTTTGTTTGGTAAGCATTTCAAAAATATTTTTATAATTAATCTTGATGATTTATCCCTGAGAAATGAAATTGTCTTATGGTAAGTGACAACAATGATGCATGGCTATGGCATAAAAGATTTGTACATATCAATATGGATCATTTAAACAAGTTATTCAAGCATGGACTTGTTGTAGGCTTACCAAAGAATGAATTAATTAAGGACAAGTTATGTGATGCTTATCAAAAGGTTAAACAAACTAAGGTTTCCTTCAATCCAAGAATAATGTATCAACTTTAAGATACTTCAATTGATACATATGCACTAGTTTGGTCCATTAAGAACTAAATGTCATGGTGGAAATTCATATGGACTAGTAATTGTTGATGAGCTTTCTCAAGGTTGACTTGGACCTTATTTGTGGCAAATAAAAATGAAGCTTTTAAAGCATTTAAAAATTAATGCAAACTAGTCCAAAATGAAAAGCAACAAAATGTATCAATAAAAAGTGATCATGGAGGAGATTTCAAAATGGTTCTTAATTGTAGAGTATTGTGAAGAAAATGGAATCTTCCATAACTTTTTCTGAACCAGAACACCTCAATAAAATGGAGTTGTTGAGAGAAAGAATAGATTATTGGTAGAACTTGCAAGGACCATGGCTAAGCGACTCAAGTTTATCCAAATCCTTTTGGGCAGATGCTGTAAGTACAACTTGTTATGTACCAATCGAAGTGAGTATAATTCGATCAATCCTAAAGATAAGACTCCATAATGAACTCTATAAAGGTAGAAAGTTAACATATTTCACTTTCACTATTTGAATGTAAATGCTTTGTGCTGAATAATGTTAAAGATAATCTTGGGAAAATTCTTGAGGAAAAATTGATCAAGGTGTCTTTATTGGTTATTCCTTATCTAGTAAAGCTTTTTACAAATGTTTAAAATAAAAGAACTTTTGTTAGTAGAAGAATTTCAATACATGTATCATTTGTGAATCTAACCTTTGAAAAGAGGATACAAATGTCTCTTGTGATGATGATGATTTTATAAGTGGATATAAACAAAGACATCAAGTGGATAAATCAATTCAACATAATGATCTCCCTCAAGAAAGGATAACTCATCTAGATTACCCATAGACTTATGGTGATATCAACAAAGGAGTTACTACAAGCTCAAACTCAAGATGCTTGTTTGATATACATTTGTCTTTCAAATGAACCTTCTAAGCATGTGTGAACACTTAAGCATTAAGATGCTTGTTCAAATCCTGACAATAAACAGATCACTGGTACCAAATGCATGTTTAGAATAAACTAGATGAAAATTGTATAGTTATGTTCGAACAAGGCAAGGTTGGGTTGCTCGAGGATAAACCAAGAAAGTGGATTATTTGATGATTTGTATAAGGTAGCAAGGTTAGAAGCAAACCGATATTACTGCTAGCTTGGTCTATGGATTGAACTATTTAGATGGATGTCAAATAAGTGATTTTTAAATGGCTATTTATGAGGAGTGTATGTCAAACACACCGCTTTGAAACTTCAGATATTCACAGTGTGTTCAAATTAAAGAAAGCCCTTTTGGTTTTGAAACTAGATTCAGAGTTGGTATGAATACGGTAAGTATATTCTATGTGAACGATAATTTGAAAGGATTAAGTTGATAGATTATTCATTAAGTATATGATAACCCTTTACTTTTTCAATCTAACTTTGAGATATCATTATTATGGATCAACCAATAGTAAATATATGAAGAATTCTCATTAAATGACGGAAGGAAGATTTGAATGTCTATGATAGGGTAAGTTAATTTTTCTTGGAATTGAAATAAGGCAACTTCAAAATGGCATTAACAAGAGGTTTGAGAGGCACAAAAGAAGTGCAATCATATTGCTTAGAATTATGTGAATAAAGATACGTGGTAAATACAGATATAATCAAATAATTGAGGTATGATTGGGGTTCCTTCTTTTTATCTAAAGGCCAGTCGGCCATATATTATGTTCAATGTGTGTTTATGTGCAAGGTTTCAGGAAGATCATAAGGAATCACATCTTGTAGCAGTTAAGCGAATAATAAATTATTTAAAAGGGACAACCAATGTTGGCTTATGGTATCCAAATGGTAGTATATGCAATCTTGTTGGTTATTCTAACTCTCACTATGCATGATGTATAATAGATTGAAAAAGCACAAGAGGAATTTGTCATATCTTAGGTAATGCTTTGGTGTCATGGTCCTGTAAAAAGCAAGCATGTGTGGCTCTAAGCACTGTTGAAGTAGAATACATAGTAGCAGGGGGTTGCTGTGCACAGATTTTATGGCTCAACCAATAGTAAAGTGAGTATGGATGATGACTCTTCATCATATGCATATTTTCCCACTGTTTTAGTCTTATTTATCCTCAATCATCAGTTAAATTAAGGGTTTATTTAATACAATTTGTTGATTTTTGTTCTTTGAGTTAATAAAATGTTTTTTGTTTTTATTTCGTTGATTAAGTAGGAATTTGTCGTAATTTTACATTGCGTTTTGTTTTAGTGCAGTGCTGAATTTTGGTGAAAAATCAACATGACATATGTGGAGTATTTCAGCCATATCTGGAGTTCTAGATGTCCAATTAGTGTTATTCCAAGTGCTAATGAAAGCTAAGATCCATATCTACAACTTTCATGAAGACACCGGGACCAAATTCAGAAGCACAAGATGAGAAAAATGCAAAATACATCAGACAGCAGATGAAATGCGCCTGGAGCGCGTCCTGAGCACTTGGAGCGCATTTCTCAGCATCAGGCTCTGCCAACGCGCGCTTGGGGCGCGTTTTTCCGCGCCTGGGGCGCGCGACGCGCACCAGAATCATAAAATCGCAGATTTTTACTGTTTTAGGGATCTTTTTGACTCTGGGGAACTTGGGAGACTTGTGCCCTAGCATAGAAACTCAAGGACGGCCGTTTCTAACGCGATTGAAGCAGTTTCATCAAGAATCATCCATGAATCATTCTTGTAATTCTTCTTTAATCCTTATCTTTTGTATCTCTGTCACGAGTAAGTAAACCCTATTTGTTAGGGATGAGTGTAACCAGATGAAACCCTTATTTTTCTGATTTGATTTCTAGTTATATGAATGAGTTTATTGAATTGTTTTTCTCATCTCTGTGCTTAATGATTTTTATTGCTTGATCAACATTAAAATGTTCTACGATTTGTATTTTGAAACGGAAGTGGACTTTACGAATGC